>SJYV01052997.1:1043069-1180617 GCA_006410875.1 Neotragus pygmaeus | reverse complement strand
GAAGATGCAAGAAATCCTCTGTAGAAAAGAGCTAGGACATTTTCTAGTTTTTTTTTTTTTTTTTTTTTGCTTGTTCATTTCCATTGGGATTGAGATAAAAGGAGCAGGTTGCCTTCACTCAACTCACCATTTAACCCTGAAATCTTATATAAATATGTCACACTTTTACAGTACCATGTAAATTCCAGTGTTAAGAAAGAGGACGTAGTGTCATTCTTTTTTTTAATATTTATTTATTTATATATTTGGCTTCTCCAGATCTTAGCTGCAGCATGTGGGATCTAGTTCCCTGACCAAGGATGGAACCTAGGACCCCTGCATTGGGAGCTGAGGGTCTTAGCCACTGGAACACCAGGGAAATCCACATAGTGTCATTTTTAGTAGATGTCATCAGCTCATTAACTGCCTACCGTGTGTGCTGGACTCCAGAGAAGACACAGTTCCTTGAGAAACTTGCAGTCTTGTGCATCAGAAGGATGGATATGTAAGATAAGTGATCAATAAATGCCTAGTACAGATACCAAAGACGTTAGCCTTTGAAGAAGTCTAAATCATAGAGGGGAGTTTTGGTGCAGGAGATGAACAGAATTGGGCCCCAAAGGATGGGAGCACTTAACCAAACAGAAGCTGGGAAAAGGGGAAGATGAGCATAGGTAGTACCTGGGGCATATGTTGTGGTCCGTATGAGGGACCGTGATGCTTTCATCATTAGCTTATGCAAATTACCTTCTTTCTTTGATAACCTGGAAGACATTTTGGTCTTCCCAAAGTTATGGTTACACCTATTGGTTCATCACCTCTAATTTTCTTTGCCTTCTCCTTGAATGAGTAAAATGCTACATAGTGGGTTAGCCTTTAAAAAAAAATTATTATTTATTTGGCTGCACCAGCTCTTAGTTGTGGCATGCAGAATCTTTAGTTGAGGCAGATGACCGCTTAGTTGTGGCTTCTAGAATCTATTCCCCTGACCAGGGGTGGAATCCAGGCCTCCTGCACTGGGAGCACAGAGTCCTAGCCACTGGACCACCAGGGAAGTCCCTACCCTTTATTAAAGAGGATAGTTACTTACCACAGAAGCTTTGGGCTTCTCTAATGTTTGGTTGGCTGATGAAATCTATTCTATACGTCTGAAGATAATTTGTCCTTTCCTGTTTACCCAGCTGCTTTCTTGATCAGTTCAATTCAGTCACTCAGTCATGTCCACCTCTTCAGAACCCCATGAACTGCAACACGCCAGGCTTCCCTGTCCATCACCAACTCCCAGAACTTGCTCAAACTCATGTGCATAGAGTTGGTGATGCCATCCTGTCATCTCGTCCTCTGTCATCCCCTTCTCCTCCTGCCTTCAGTCCTTTCCAGCATCAGGGTCTTTTCCAATGAGTCAGTTCTTCACATCAGATTGCCAAAGTATTAGAGTTTCAGATTCAGCATCAGTCCTTCCAATGAATATTCAGGACTGATTTCCTTTAGGATGGACTGGTTNCTAGCATGTGAGATGAGTGCAGTTGTACAGTAGTTTGAGCATTCTTTGGCATTGGCTTTCTTTGGGATTGGAACGAAAACTGACCTTTTCCAGTCCTGTGGCCACTGCTGAGTTTTCCAAATGTGCTGGCATATTGAGTGTGGCACTTTCACAGCATCATCTTTCAGGATTTGAAAGAGCTCAACTGGAATTCCATCACCTCCACTGGCTTTATTCATAGTGATGCTTCCTAAAGCCGCTTGACTTCACATTCCAGGATGTCTAGCTCTAGGTGAGTGATCACACCATCATGATTATCTTGGTCATGAAGATCTTTTTTGTACAGTTCTTCTGTGTATTCTTGCCACCCCTTCTTAATATCTTCTGCTTCTGTTAGGTCCATACCATTTCTGTCCTCTATTGAGCCCATCTTTGCATGAAATGTTCCCTTGGTATCTCTTAATTTTCTTGAAGAGATCTCTTGTCTTTCCCATTCTATTGTTTTCCTCTATTTCTTTCCATTGATTGCTGAGGAAGGCTTTCTTACCTTTCTCTCTTTGCTATTCTTTGGAACTATGCATTCAAATGGGCATATCTTTCCTTTTCTCCTTTGCATTTAGCTTTTCTTTTTCCTCAGCTATTTGTAAGGCCTCCTCAGACAACCATTTTGCCTTTTTGCATTTCTTTTTCTTGGGGATGGGCTTGATCACTGCCTCCTGTACCATGTCATGAACCTCTGTCCATAGTTCTTCAGGCACTCTATCAGAGCTAATCCCTTAAATCTGTTTGTCACTTCCACTGTATAAATCACACGGGATTTGATTTAGGTCTTACCTGAATAGTTTAATGGTTTTCCCTACTTTCTTCAATTTAAGTCTGAATTTGGCAATAAGAGTTCATGATCTGAGCCACAGCTCCCAGTCTTGTTTTTGCTGACTGTATAGAGCTTCTCCATCTTCAGCTTCAAAGAATATAATCAATCTGATTTCAGTATTGGCCATCTGGTGATGTCCATGTATAGAGTCTTCTTTTGTGTTGTTGGAAGAGGGTGTTTGCTATGACCAGGGCATTTTCTTGGCAAAACTCTGTTAGCCTTTGCCCTGCTTCATTTTGTACTCCAAAGCCAAATTTGCCCGTTACTCCAGGTATCTCTTGACCTCCTACTTTTGCATTCCAGTTCCCTATAATGAAAAGGACATCTTTTGGGGGTGTTAATTCCAAAAGGTCTTGTAGATCTTCATAGAACCCTTCAACTTCAGCTTCTTCAGCACTGAAAGTTGAAAGTTAAGTCGCTCAGTCGTGTCTGACTCTTTGTGAATCTGTGGACTGTAGCCCACCAGGCTCCTCCATCCAAGGGAATGTCCAGGCAAGAATACTGGAGTGGGTTGCCATTTCCTTCTCCAGGGGATCTTCCTGACCCAGGGATTGAACTCAGGCCTCCCGCATTGCAGGCAGACACTTTAACCTCTGAGCCACCTTAAGGCCATTATCTTCATTATTTCAACCATACTTTGGTCTCAGGTCAAACAATAGGGAGGGAACACAGCCCCACCTACCAACAGAAAATTGGATTAAAGATTTACTGAGCATGGCCCTGCCCATCGGAGAAGGCAATGGCACCCCATTCCAGTACTCTTGCCTGGAAAATCCTGTGGACGGAGGAGCCTGGTCGGCTGCAGTCCAAGGGGTGGCTAAGAGTTGGATGTAACTGAGCGACTTCACTTTCACTTTTCATTTTCAGGCATTGGAGAAGGAAATGGCAACCCACTCCAGTGTTCTTGCCTGGAGAATCCCAGGGACGGGGAGCCTGGTGGGCTGCCGTCTATGGGGTCGCAGAGAAGGCAGATTCTTTACTGTCTGAGCCATGAGGGAAGCCTTATAACATGGGTGGGCCTTATTCAATCAGTTGAAAGGTTTATAGAACAAAAACTGGCCTCCCCTGAGAAAGAGAAAATTCTGCCAGCCAACTGCCTTTGGACTCAAATTTCAACTCTTCCCTAAGTCTCCAGCCTGCCAGCCTACCCCATCAGATACACAACACACACACACACACCCTATTGGTTCTGTTTGTTTGGAGAACCCTAACTAAATACAAGTACCTAGGTAACTTCTTCATGAGAATTAATTTAAGGACTAGTATTCCTTGGAAGAAAAGTTATGACCAACCTAGACATATTAAAAACCAGAGACATTACTTTGCCAACGAGGTTTCATCTAGTCAAGGCTATGGTTTTTCTAGTAGTCAATTATGGATGTGAGAGTTGGACTATAAAGAAAGCAGAGCGCTAAAGAATTGATGCTTTTGAACTGTGGTGTTGGAGAAGACTCTTGAGAGTCCCTTGGACTGCAAGGAGATCCAACCAGTCCAACCTATTGGAAATCAGTCCTGAATTTTCATTGGAAGGACTGATGTTGAAGCTGAAACTCCAATTATTTAGCCACCTTACGTGAAGAGCTGACTCATTTGAAAAGACCCTGATTCTGGGAAAGATTGAAGGCAGGAGGAGAAGGGGATGACAGAGGATGAGATGGTTGGATGGCATCACTGACTCCATGGACATGAGTTTGAGTGAACTCCGGGAGCTGGTGATGGAGAGGGAGGCCTGGCGTGCTGCAGTCCATGGGGTCGCAAAGAGTCAGACATAACTGAGCAGCTGAACTGAACTGATAATCACATCTGGTCTTCCCTGGTGGCTCAGACAGTAAAGAATCCACCTGCAGTGCAGGAGACCTGGGTTTGATCCCTGGATCAGGAAGATCCCTGGAGAAGGGAATGGCAACCTGTTCCAGTATTCTTGCTTGGAGAATCCCATGGATAGAGGAGCCTGGCAGTTTACAGTCCATGGGGTCAAAGAGTCAGACACAACTGAGCAATTAAACACAGCACAGCATTATCACGTCTAGGACCTTTAGAAAAGCATTCACAAAGAACAGACTGCAATGCTCTGTAATGAAGCTATATGGGGATGGAATCTAAAAATATGGACATGTGTATAACTGACTCACCCTGCTGCACTGCAGAAACTAGCACAACACTGTGAATCAGCTATACTCTAATAGAAAAGTTAATTTAAAAAATAAATGAAATGAAATAGATAACCCACAAGGACCTACTGTATAGCTTAGGGAACTCTGCTCATTGCAGTAAGTCTCCTACCTGTGGACAGCTTCTGTTCTAAGAGCACATTAGTAAGTCCAATTTGTTTGTAAGTCCAACAAATTTAGCCTGGGTATCCAGCTAACACAACTGGCTATATAGTACTGGACTGGACTGTAATAGGTTTCCACAACCAGAATACTCAGGTTTAGGGATCAAGGGGTAGAAGTTGGAGTGTTTCTAATAACCCATTCACAAAGCATGTACTTCCAAATGTGACAGGTTTTTGCTAGTTTAGAGGTCTCAGTTTCTAAGGGAAGAATGTTTCCACCAGGGATCTTAATTGATTAACATCCTTGAATTATAAGTTGAGACTACCATTGGCCAATTTGGACTTTAATGTGCCACTCAATTAACAGGCAAAGAAGGGGGTCAGCTGCTACATAGCCCTGATGAGGAGGAGGTCTACGTGTGGGGCCCATTACTGCCATCATGGCCACTTTGAACACAGAGCATTCAGTAAGCACTAAGATGGATGGGAAAAGAGACTTATTGACCTCCTCAGATCATGTCTTCTTATCTGCTTTATTGTTTAATGGCAGATGCCCTTTGGTGAGCACCCACATAAATGTCCCTATACTCTGTGCCCTTTCAAGGAGGTCCATCTTCATACCTGTTCCCTAGATCTCGTTGCTGGGTGTGTACTAAGTCGTTTCAGTCATGTCTGACTCTTTGCAACCCTGTGGGATGTAGCCTGCCAGGCTCCTCTGTCCATGGGATTTTCCAGGCAAGAATACTGAAGTGGGTTGCTATGCCCTCCTCCAGGGAATCTCCCTGACCCAGGGATTGAACTCAAGTTCTCTTATTTTTTCCTGCATTGGCAGGCAGATTGTTTACCACTAGCACCACCTGGGAAGCCCATAGTCTCCTTACCACTACAATATTGTTCCTTCCAAGTCCCTGACCAACTGGCCAACTTATAAACCTCTATCGAGGGACTTCCCTGGTGGTCCTACGACTAAGGCTCCAAGCTCTCTCTGTATGGGCCCTGGGTTCAATCCCTGGTCTGGGAGCTAGATCCCACATGTTGCAGCCAAGAGTTCACATGCGACAATTAAAAATCCCTCATGCCACAACTAAAACCTGATGCAGCCAAATAAATAAATATCTTAAAAATAAATGAATTAATAAACCTTTTCCAAGAGATAAATATAGATTCTCATCTCTAGGTATTACATGTTGAATGAATTGTCAGTGAAATGGACCACTTGAAGTTGTGCTAGGAGAGGGAATTTTTCTCCAATAATGTCTTTCACGAATACTTCTAATTAAGGTTGTAATATTACACATAGCAAGTCACTTCCTGAGGGTGTCAGGGTCTTGTGAAGTATCATTAAGCCTGAGCTTTTTCTTCCTTAGCTGATTGGTAGTAAGGAATTCACCAATAAAGTATAGGTATAAAAGGGAGAGAAGACAAAATTAAGCAGAAGTAGTAGGCATCATACGAGTCTGAGAGAACTGCTCATTATGCCTTCAGAATTTGCTTAATTTTGAACTCTATTAAACAATGTCTATTTAATCATGAATTGCGGCTATGCATGCTCAGCTTTATGGCTTAACGAGCCAGATAACTCCTAGTTTATGATGAGAAACTCAAATTACATAGCCATTTGATATCCCATGGTTAAACATTCTAGCTCTTCCAGAAATGAGTAGGAGCCAGTTCTCAGCTGGAGAATGGGTCATGACTTTTCTCCTCAAGTGAGACCTTACTTGTTATTCTCCTATAGGGCTTTCCAGGGGCTCATTCACTTTGTCCCATAGTCTTTTCAAATACATCTGGGTCATAGGAACCAAGCAGCAAAGCAGAGACCTGCTTCAGAGCCTTTTCTCATTGGAGCCCCTCTCAAAGCTGACATGGTGCCCTATAAATGAGCTGGAACACAATCAAATATAGCTTATACTTCTTCCAAGAGGAAAATCAAGCACTTCGCCTCTTTAATGGTTGGCAATGCAAGATAGTGTGTGAATTCCTTTAGAAGGGATATCTCAGCATTCTTTAGACCCATGGACTTCTAAAAACCTTTTTGAGGTAAACCCCTGAAACTCTCTGACTATTGTCTCCCACCTTCTGGCACACATGTATCTTAATAGGACATCTGAGATACCTTCTACCTTTTGCTCAGGGCTTCCCAGATGGCATGAGTGGTAAAGAATGCGCCTGCCAATGCAGGAGATGCAAGAGATGTGGGTTCAATCCCCGTGTTGGGAAGATCCCCTGGAGAAGGTAATGGCAGCCCACTCCATTATTTTTGCATGGGAAATCCCATGGATGGAGGAGCCTGGTGGGCAGTAGTCCATGGGGTCACAGAGAGTCGGACATAACTGAGCATGCACACACCACACTTCCTGCTCATCAGAACCAAGCATCGTTATATCATGAATGTAGTGAGCTATTTTCATTTTCTATCTCAAGACAACCAATATTTCAGCCAATAGATCTTGGTAGAGAACAGGAGAGTTGACATGGCCCTAAGACAAGTAAAAGTGTATTATTATAGCTGCTAGGTAGAAGCAAACTGCTTCAGGAAACCCTGCAAACTAATATAGGGAAAAAAAAATCATTTGTTGCATCTATAGCTGTGTACTAAGATTTGCTCCAGAAAAGATGTTACATCTTCAAAAGCCATTGCAGTTGGCATCTTCACCTGATTAAGGATAATGAGCTGTCGAGACTTCCCTGGTGGCCCATTGGCTAAGATTCTGAACTCCCAATGCAGGGGGCCCAGGTTCAATCCCTGGTTGGGGAACTAGATCCCACATGTCACAATTAACATCCCACATGCTGCAATGAAGACACAGTGTGGCAAAAAAAAAAAAAAAAAGATAATCAAATGTTGTTCTTAAAGTTCCAGCCACCTTCTGTGCAGCCCAAACAGAAGGTAAATTGACATACAATAGAATCAACATCTTTGTATCTTTTAAATTTTTGGCAGTAACAGTGACCTCTGAAAACCCTCCAGATATGCTTCTGATTTATATCCTGGCAGGGGAAAAACATTTCAAAGTCTTCTATTTAACTCTTCCTATTGCAATAGTCCTCATTCAATAGATCAAGAAGCCAGTGTAGGAATTCTTAAAGTTGCTGAAAAGGTCTATTTCAGTTAAACATTCAAGAACTATGGAAATAACCCAGTTTATTTTGCTAACCTCAGAATGTACTAATGAGCAAAACTCAACTCATGAATCTAAAATAAAATGATTCTGAAAGACTTAAAATCAAAGTATAGGCATAGACATAGACTATATGAAAACATAAAGAATATAGTCCTTAACATCTAGGTTATGATCTAGAAATACCTTTACCCACTAAAAAGAAGCAGGGCTTCTGGGAGAAAGTACTGATTCCATATTTGGGGCAAGAAAATTAAAAAATGAAACTATGAAATCATTGGTTTCAAATTTGAATGCAGACTATAATATTGATGATATTAGGGAATTACTGTCAATTTTAGGAGTCCTTAACTTTTAGAGATACACATTGAAATGTTTATAGATGAAATTATATAATATCAGATATTTGTCTCAAAATAATCCATNGGCTTCTGGGAGAAAGTACTGATTCCATATTTGGGGCAAGAAAATTAAAAAATGAAACTATGAAATCATTGATTTCAAATTTGAACGCAGACTATAATATTGGATGATGTTAGGGAATTACTGTCAACTTTAGGAGTCCTTAACTTTTAGAGATACACATTGAAATGTTTGTAGATGAAATTATATAATATCAGATATTTGTCTCAAAATAATCCAGGTTTGAGATAGTGTTCAGAGTACAAGCAAGATTGGCCATCAGTTGATAATTGTTGACACTGGACAATAGNCAGTTTACACAAACCTAGTGGTCATTTATTAACTATATTTTGACATGCTGAATATATCTACTCTGTGCTTTAATTAATGTGACATCAGGAAGATGCAAATCTTTATCCACTTCAGAAACTTGTTTTGAAGAAGGAATTATTTAAATATAGGCTGTAAATAAACTGTCAAAATAACAAGAATATGAATAGGTTTAGCCAGCTGAGCAACAGAAAATACAATCAGGAATAAGTGACTTACTGTTTACATGCTTACTCTTGATGATGGGCATTCAACAGAGTTAAATTTAACATGTCATGCAGTTTCTTAGCATGCTAGAGATAAGAAGCACTTTATTTTAAATGAGCTAACTACCTCACAGGGGAAACCACTGTAGAATCCATCTAAAACAGTGTCATTGTTTAAAATTGTGATGTCATTTTGACACAGGAGACAAGAAAGAATATTCAATGTGGTTCAGGAAACTATATTTTAGGGAAAATGTAAGGATCCAATTGTAGCTTCTTTGGTAGCTTATCACTTTTTTTAAAATTTACATTCCCAAGGGACCAATTATTAAAAGTCTGTTGTTCAAGTGTTCACCTTGGGTAAAGAACAAAGCAGGTAGAATGTTATCAAAGCAAGCTCCATCTTCAGCATGCATATTATAGCAAGTAAACTGAGGATGAACTGGTTGAATGGAATGTGGCAGGGGAATAATTGATGAAGGAACATTTAACACCAACTTTTAAGAATAAAGAAAGTTGAAAAAAATAAGGCCTTGAAATTAAGTGATCTGTTTAGCTCCAATGAACCTATTTATTTCCATAACTTTATCATATTATAGCAACATTTTACTGTAACAGAACTGTTCATGAAAAAATAATGTGGCCTGATTAATCATGGCCATATTACNAGAGTTGACTCATTGGAAAAGACTCTGATGCTGGGAGGGATTGGGGGCAGGAGGAGAAGGGGACGACCGAGGATGAGATGGCTGGATGGCACCACGGACTCGATGGACGCAAGTCTGAGTGAACTCCAAGAGATGGTGATGAATAGGGAGGCCTGGCGTGCTGCAATTCGTGGGGTTGCAGAGTTGGACACGACTGAGCGACTGAACTGAACTGAACTGAGGTAGGGTATTCAGGCCACCTTTAGGCATGGTCCTCACTACTCCTTGTTGGAATGCACTGATCCAGTTCCCTTAGGGACATTACTTGTGTAGGGCCTGAAACTTGAGAAGGCCTTATTAGCTTGACGGCCTTCTCTAAGGTCTTTCAGGTCTTTAGTTCAGAAATTCACCTGAATCATGAAGAGAAATGAGTACATAAAATATATATCCCCACTCTTACCTCCTGAGGGTAGCTTCTAGCTCTGGGGCCCGGGTGAGCTGGGGGAGGATGGAGTGCCCCCCGCAGCACTCTTTCTTTGGGGAGGTAACACACAGTGATGCTATCCACCTCTGGTTACTCTTGCTGGTTGTCTGTAGTTTGACCACTAAGATTTGAACCCCGTACTGAGTAGATTGGCCCTTATTTTCTCATTACTTTCTCATGTTTGATATCATCCATTCAAACCACCATCATGCCAAGACTACCTCAAAAATGGTGGGAAAGGCCGCATTTCAAAAGGCTGTGCTCAGGAGGGTCAACTGCTTTCGCTGTAGCTCTTTCATTACTCAGGTGTGGTCATTCTGCCCAGATTCTGAGTAGCCTGTTGCTAATTATATTAGCTGTGGTTGTAGCAGACCCTTCAATAGCTGTTAGTTACCATGACTCTTGTCTAGGATGTGCCCAGGTGGCCTTTCTTAGTTAATCGACCACATCACATCAAGCTTGCCCTTATTTTGATGGAGCAAATGCAAACAGAGTGCACTCAATAAATAAGCCTATTTTATTAGACACGTTTTTACTTTCTGGAAGATTGTTTTTTTACTTTGATAAATGTGTGAATTCTCCACATGTTTCTTCATAGTCATTTCTCCTCATTATTGGCACTTTAAGAACTTTCTTGTTAGTCAACGAGATGGAATGTTCCCCAGGTCCTGTGATAATCAAATTGCTGGATTTCATTCAGGAAGCTCTGGAATTGAACTGCAGATAATGGTTGGTCCTCCAGTTAAGATGTCACCCCTACTCCTAGTGCCCTGTCCAAACATGATGCAATTTGAGAGCCTGTGGGGTTTTCATTTCCCTATACTGTTGCCTTTCGGTCTTGTGTCAAGAAGTTATTCTCATTATAACAATAACAACAAAAAGCCTTTGTTCTTTCATGGGTCTCTTGGGGGGTTTTAGTGGTATTGACCTCAGACATATATTTGCTATTTCTTGAAACCATGAATTCCACATCTCAGTGGGGTTATTACAGCCCTACGGCATGAGATAAATCAAATTGTATGGCATTTGTTTGAGAGATTTCTAAAGAACAAAAGGAGTGTATGTGTCGGAAGGAAGGATGGGGGTGGACGCAATGTATTCATACCTCCAGGATCATGGAAAATGCCACCTGCTTAAAATAGCTGCCCTTTGTGGCAGGTATTGCCTGCTGCCTACCCTAAATCCATTTCCCTTCTTCCTTCCTAGCAGGATCCCTGATTTTGTTCAGGGCAGTTAATGTGCGTAGTTAAAAAGACCCATCTCCTGGAGTTCCTTTGTGTTTGAGAACTGTTCCATATCTCGATTGTGACCATAGTTACATAGTCTATGCTGGTGATAAAATGTCACAGAAGTACATACACGGACATAGAAAGAATGAAAGCCGAGGTCATGAAGAAAATACTGCTGAAACCTTAATGGGGTCATATTCTGATCTCATTAACTGCAATCTGTCAATGTAAAGTTTTTAATTTTGATGACACTGTAGTCATGGAAGGTATTACCATTGGGGGAAACAGTGAAATGGGAACTCTCTGTATGATTTTTGCGACTTCTTGAGACTATAATTACTTTCAGATAAAAAGTTAAAAACAAATAAAGATACTGGCATGCTACACTCCATGGGGTCGCAAAGTCAGACACAACTGAGTGACTGAACAATAACAAGCTTCCCTGTCCTTCACTATACCCTGGAATTTACTTAAATTCATGTCCATGGAATCAGTGATGTTATCTCAC
Organism: Neotragus pygmaeus; assembly: GCA_006410875.1. Lineage (NCBI taxonomy): Eukaryota > Metazoa > Chordata > Mammalia > Artiodactyla > Bovidae > Neotragus > Neotragus pygmaeus. The sequence goes on along the minus strand of SJYV01052997.1, from coordinate 1,169,078 downwards.
CACCTCATCCTCTGCCTCCCCCTTCTCCTGCCCTCAATCTTTCCCAGCATTAGGGTCTTTTCCAATGAGTTAGCTCTTTGCATCAGGTGGCCAGAATATTGGAGCTTCAGCTTGAGCATCCATCCTTCCGATGAATAATCAGGGTTGATTTCCTTTAGGATTGACTGGTTTGATCTCCTTGCTGTCCAAGGGACTCTCAAGAGTCTTCTCCATCACCACAATCTGAAAGCATTGGTTCTTGCGCACTTAGCCTTCTTTACCATCTAACTCTCACATCATACAATGGCTAGTGAAAAAACAGTAGCTTTGACTATATGGACCTTTGTCAGCAAAGCGATGTCTCTGCCTTTTGATGCGCTGTCTAAGTTTGCCGCAGCTTTCCTTCCAAGCAGCAAGCATCTTCTTATGTCATGGCTGCAGTCCCCGTCTGCAGTGATTTTGGAACCCAAGAAAATAAAGTCTCTCACTGATCTACTTTCCCCGCTTCTGTTTACCGTTAAGTGGTGAGACTGGATGCTATGACCTTAGGTTTTTGAATGTTGAGTTTTAAGCCAGCTTTTTCACTCTCTCTTTCACTCTCATCATGAGGTTCTTTAGTTCCTCTTCACTTTCTGCCATTAGGGTAGTATCACCTGCATATTGATATTGATATTTCTCCCAGCAATCTTGATTCCAGCTTGTGAGTCATCCCGCCCAGCACTTCACATGATGTACCCTGCGTATAAGTTAAATAAACAGGGTGACCATATGCAACCTTATACTCCTTTCCCAATTTTGAACCAGTCAATTGTTCCATGTAAGGTTCTAACCATTGCTTCTTGACCTACGTACAGCTTTCTCGGGAGACAGGTAAGGTGGTCTGGTATTCCTATCTTTTTAAGAGTTTTCTAGAGTTTGTTGTGATCCACACAGTCAAAGGCTTCCATGTAGTCAATGAAGCAGAAGTAGTTATTTGTATAGAATTCCCTTGCTTTATCTATGATCCAAAAAATGTGGGCAGTTTGGTTTCTAGTTCCTCTCTGCCTTTTCTGAACCCAATTTGTTCATCTGGAAGTTCTCAGTTCACGTACTGCTGAAGCCTAGCTTGAAGGGTTTTGAGCATAGCCTTACTAGCATGCAAAGTGAGGGTGATTGTCCAGTAGTTTGAACACTCTTTGACACTGTCATTCTTTGGGATTGGAATAAAAACAGACCTTTTTCCAGTCATATGGCCACTGATAGCACTTTAACAGCATCATCTTTTAGAATTTTAAATAGCTCAGCTGGAATCCCATCACCTCCACTAGCTTTGTTTGTAGCGATGCTTCCTAAGGCCCATTTGCCTTCCTATTCCAGGATGTCTGGCTGTAGGCTAGTGACCACCATCATGGTTATCTGGGTCATAAAGACCTTTTCTTGTATAGCTCTTTGTGTATTCTTATCACTTCTTAATCTCTTCTGCCTCTGTTTTTGGTTTAATTGCTAAGTCGTGTCTGACTCTTGTGACCCCCATGGACTGTAGCTCACCAGGTTCCTCTGTCCATGGGATTTCCCAGGTAAGAATACTGGAGGGGATCTTCCCGACCCAAAAATCAAACCTGGGTTTCCTGCATTGCATGCAGATTGTTCACCTGTTATTCTTGACCTCTGTTAGGTCCTTGCCATTTCTGTCCTTTATCATGTCCATCCTTGCATGAAATGTTCCCTTGATATCTCTAGTTTTCTTGGAGAAATCTCTAGATTGACCCAGAGTTCTTTGCAAATATGAATAACTGTGACCCAATTTTGACCAATGAGATATAAGCAGAATTGCACAGGTCAAATTATACAATATCATCTCTAAAACAGAGTAATAAACAGGATTAAACTCATTGGTTGGTATACAAGGATGATTGATGAATGTAGAGCACTTCTCTGTTTTGTCTTTATTACACTTTCAGTATTTGCTAAGTCACTTCAGTCGTATCCGACTCTGTGCGACCCCATAGATGGCAGCCCACCAGGCTCCCCCGTCCCTGGGATTCTCCAGGCAAGAACACTGGAGTGGGTTGCCATTTCCTTCTCCAAGGCATGAAAGTGAAAAGTGAAAGTGAAGTCATTCAGTCGTGTCCGACTCCCAGGGACCCCATGGACCGCAGTCCACCAGGCCCCTCTGTCCATGGATTTTCCAGGCAAGAGTTCTGGAGTGGGGTGCCATTGCCTTTGTAAGACCCCAGCCACACCCCTATTATGCCACTCTGCTTTTGGCTAAGACAGTAAGAAAACTGTCACAGCTCACCAGAATTGTGAACATAAGCACAGACCAAAAAATGAAGGTCTAGAAGGAATTCAGTTCAGTTCAGTTCAGTCGCTCAGTTGTGTCTGACTCTTTGTGACCCCATGAACTGCAGCAGGCCAGGCCTCCCTGTCCATCACCAACTCCTGGAGTTCACCCAAACTTATGTTCATTAAGTCAGTGATGCCATCCAACCATCTCATCCTCTGTCGTCCCCTTCTCCTCCTACCTCAAACTTTCATAGCATCAGGGTCTTTTCCAATGAGTTAGCTCTTAGTATCAGGTGGCCAAAGTATTGGAATAGCAGCTTCAAAATCAGTCCTACCAACAAACACCCAGGACTGATCTCCTTGAGGATGGACTGGTTGGATCTCCTTGCAGTCCAAGGGACTCTCAAGAGTCTTCTCCAACACCATAGTTCAAAAGCATCAATTCTTCGGTGCTCAGCTTTCTTCACAACACAACTCTCACATGCAAACATGACCACTGGAAAAACCATAGCCTTGACTAGACAGAACTTTGTGGGCAAAATAATGTCTCTGCTTTTGAATATGCTGTCTAGGTTGGTCATAACTTTCCTTCCAAGGAGTAAGCATCTTTAAATTTCATGGCTGCAATTACCATCCACAGTGATTTTGGAGCCCAGAAAAATAAAGTCACCCACTGTTTCTCCATCTATTTCCCATGAAGTGACAGGACCGGATGCCATGATCTTCGTTTTCTGAGTGTTGAGCTTTAAGCCAACTTTTTCATTCTCCTCTTTCACTTTCATCAAGAAGCACTTTAGTTCTTCTTCACTTTCTGCCATAAGGCATGGTTATTGATATTTCTCCTGGCAATCTTGATTCCAGCTTGTGGTTCCTCCAGCCCAGTGTTTCTCATGATGTACTCTACATATAAGTTAAATAAGCAGGGTGACAATGTACAGCCTTGACATACTCCTTTTCCTGTTTGGAACCAGTCTGTTCCATGTCCAGTTCTGACTCTTGCTTCCTGACCTGCAAATAGGTCAGGACCTCTCAAGAGGCAGGTCAGGTGGTCTGGTATTCCCATCTCTTTCAGAATTTTCTACCGTTTATTGTGATCCACACAGTCAAAGGCTTTGGTGAAGTCAATAAAGCAGAAATAGATGTTTTTCTAGAACTCTCTTGCTTTTTTGATGATCTAGCAGATGTTGGCAATTTGATCTGTGGTTCCTCTGCCTTTTCTAAAACCAGCTTGAACATCTAGAATTTCACAGTTCATATATTGCTGAAGCCTGGCAAAGCAAATGAGGTCAGAAAAATGGGTTCAGCAGGAAATGCTTTAACTGTCTCTCCATGGTGGCCAGCTGCAATGCAGGAGACCCAGGTTTTATCCCTATGTCAGAAAGATCCCTTGGAGAAGGGAATGACAACCCACTCCAGTATTCTTGCCTGGGAAATCCCAAGGACAGAGCAGCCTGGCATGCTATAGACCATGGGGTCACAAGAGTCGGAGGCTACTTAGGGACTAAACCACGACCATGCATCTATCTATCTATTCTTTCTTCTATTTCCCTTTGGACTGGCCTTTAATTTAAAATGTATTTACCAAAAGCAGACTTTTGGTTTTTTAGCTGAATTGCTATTATTTTATTACTGGAAAATTTTAAGCATAATGTAAAACCAGAGAGAAATACATAAAACCCCCATGAATCTGATACCAACCATTATTCTTGGCCTCCTTAATAAATAGAAATTGATGAGAGGCCAGACAAATTCAGGCAAGCCTTTACTGGGGTCCCTGCTGCTGCAGGGGGCAGTGAGAACAAAGTTCAGTTTCCCTTGCTCGCGCACTCTCTTGGTGAGGGAATGGTGAGCTCATTCCTTACCTGGAGTGAGGATTGGGGTGTGTCCAGAGATTGTGCCGGTGGGGGGCTTATGTGGTCTGCCCACCCCTTAGGTGGTATCATGTGCAGGAGACAAACACAGTACCCTGCTTTTGCTCCAGATTTTCAAAAGTGGCAGTTGAGTTTTTTGGTCTTTTTGTATTTTTTGTCCAGAATTTGTGCCATCTGCCTGTGCGCACAGTTACACTTCGTCTCATCCAGGTTCTTTGTATTTTGTTGCCAGAGGAGAGGTGTGTCCAGGTGTAAGCACTGCGGCCAAAGCTCCCGGGTCCCAGCCTACCTCAGATCCAGCGCCCAAGTATAATAGCCATCAACTCAGGACCATTCTGGGCTCATCCGTGCCCTCTCTTCCTCTGCCTCACTGGATTATTGTAAAGAGAATTCCAGATATCATAGCACTTGGTGGAATAACCTTGAGAAATCGTCTGCAGTTAATCTTTTTCTAATAAAGAGTAACATGTTCGGACTGTTGGAGCATTCTCATTATGAGTTACGTAGCATCAGAAAATTAGAGTATAATGATTAACTGGTGGGTGGCATATCAGCTTGTTAAAATACAAAGTGTGGGCTGAGATTGTGGTCTGTAGCCAAGAGTTCTGCCAACATGTTTCCCACATGGCTTCAGGGCACTTCTTTGGGGAGCACAGTGGTCTGAGAGAGATTTGTAGTGGTGGTGCTTTATAAACTTTAAGAACAAATCAATGCAAAGTATCAATTCACTTTGCTGCAATATATATTTAAAGACCACCAAGAACTCAGTGGGCTTCCCTGGTGGCTCAGTGGTAAAGAATCTGCCTGCAGTGTGGGAGCTGCCGGAGATGTGGGTTTGAACCCTTGGTTGGGAAAATCCCCTAGAGGAGGACATGGCAACCCACTCCAGTATTCTGGCCTGGAAAACCCCACAAACAGAGAAGCCTGGCAGGATATAGTCCATAGTGTCGCAAAGAGTCAGACATGACTAAGTGACTTAGCATGCAAGAATGCAATATGCTTTAGTATTTAGGAAAATAGGTGAGTTCAGGAAGAGCCCTACCTTTCCAGTTTAGTGAGGATTAGGCACATTAATTGTAGGGCCTCCCGAGCAGCTCAATGGTAAAGATTCTGCCTGTAATGCATGAGACGAGGATTCGATCCCTGAGTCAGGAAGATCCCCTGGTGGAGGAAATGGCAACCCACTCCAATAATCTTTCCTTAAAAAATCCCATGCTCAGAGGAACCTGGTGGCTGCAGTGCAAAGGTCACAAGACTCAGACATGACCGAGCCATTCAGTGTGCACACACAGATAGTTAATCATAACCCAAGGCCACNATTTGTGCCATCTGCCTGTGCGCACAGTTACACTTCGTCTCATCCAGGTTCTTTGTATTTTGTTGCCAGAGGAGAGGTGTGTCCAGGTGTAAGCACTGCGGCCAAAGCTCCCGGGTCCCAGCCTACCTCAGATCCAGCGCCCAAGTATAATAGCCATCAACTCAGGACCATTCTGGGCTCATCCGTGCCCTCTCTTCCTCTGCCCCACTGGATTATTGTAAAGAGAATTCCAGATATCATAGCACTTGGTGGAATAACCTTGAGAAATCGTCTGCAGTTAATCTTTTTCTAATAAAGAGTAACATGTTCGGACTGTTGGAGCATTCTCATTATGAGTTACGTAGCATCAGAAAATTAGAGTATAATGATTAACTGGTGGGTGGCATATCAGCTTGTTAAAATACAAAGTGTGGGCTGAGATTGTGGTCTGTAGCCAAGAGTTCTGCCAACATGTTTCCCACATGGCTTCAGGGCACTTCTTTGGGGAGCACAGTGGTCTGAGAGAGATTTGTAGTGGTGGTGCTTTATAAACTTTAAGAACAAATCAATGCAAAGTATCAATTCACTTTGCTGCAATATATATTTAAAGACCACCAAGAACTCAGTGGGCTTCCCTGGTGGCTCAGTGGTAAAGAATCTGCCTGCAGTGTGGGAGCTGCCGGAGATGTGGGTTTGAACCCTTGGTTGGGAAAATCCCCTAGAGGAGGACATGGCAACCCACTCCAGTATTCTGGCCTGGAAAACCCCACAAACAGAGAAGCCTGGCAGGATATAGTCCATAGTGTCGCAAAGAGTCAGACATGACTAAGTGACTTAGCATGCAAGAATGCAATATGCTTTAGTATTTAGGAAAATAGGTGAGTTCAGGAAGAGCCCTACCTTTCCAGTTTAGTGAGGATTAGGCACATTAATTGTAGGGCCTCCCGAGCAGCTCAATGGTAAAGATTCTGCCTGTAATGCATGAGACGAGGATTCGATCCCTGAGTCAGGAAGATCCCCTGGTGGAGGAAATGGCAACCCACTCCAATAATCTTTCCTTAAAAAATCCCATGCTCAGAGGAACCTGGTGGCTGCAGTGCAAAGGTCACAAGACTCAGACATGACCGAGCCATTCAGTGTGCACACACAGATAGTTAATCATAACCCAAGGCCACTACTTTGCCGACTAAGGTCCGTCTAGTCAAGGCTATAGTTTTTCCTGTGGTCATGTACGGATGTGAGAGTTGGACTGTGAAGAAGGCTGAGTGCCGAAGAATTAATGCTTTTGAACTGTGATGTTGGAGAAGACTCTTGAGAGTCCCTTGGACTGCAAAGAGATCCAACCAGTCCATTCTAAAGGAGATCAGCCCTGGGATTTCTTTGGAAGGAGTGATGCTAAAGCTGAAACTCCAGTACTTTGGCCACCTCATGAGAAGAGTTGGCTCATTAGAAAAGACTCTGATGCTGGGAGGGATTAGGGGCAGGAGGAGAAGGGGATGACGGAGGATGAGATGGCTGGATGGCATCACTGACTCAATGGACGTGAATCTGAGTGAACTCTGGGAGTTGGTGATGGACAGGGAGGCCTGGTGTGCTGTGGTTCATGGGGTCGCAAGGAGTCGGACACGACTGAGCGACTGAACTGAACTGAAAGGCCATTTGAAGACTTTTAGTATAGAATTCTAAACCAAGGGCTCTATCATTACAGAGGGAATGTGAGTAACGTTGTATCTGGGGAGATGAGACCAAGAGAGACAGTGTCATAGAGGAAGCAGTTTTTAAATTTAGCTTTTTAGGAAAAAAAATTAGCATTTTGACAGGTGGACTAGGAGGCAGGTGAGTGAAAGAAAGCACCCCCCCCCCAAAAAAAAAAAGTAAGAAAAGAAGTGTTTCAAACAAGTTTTAAAAGCTGTGAAAATATATACATACCTTAGCCAGAAATGAGTGGCATTTGGGATCCCAATTCTGGAACTTTCTTTCCAGCGTTGCATAAGTCCACTCAGTATTCTAGAAACTTGTCTTTAAATAGATGTCATTTGCTCACAAAACATTTTCTGCATACTGATGAAATTTAATGGGCAAGTAATATAGCATTTATATTAGTTTAAAATATTCCTATAAAACTGCAGTCAGCAAACTAGAGCCTTCAGGTCAGATCTGGCCCTGAGCCTGTTTTTATGAATAAATTTTTATGGGCACACAGCCGTGCCCATGCATGTTTCAGTGTCTGTGTTGTGATGGGGGACAGTGGCAGAGTTGGGTAAATGCAGGAGCTCATCTGGCCTGCAAGGCATAACAGATTGACTTGGGATCAGGACTAGGGTGAGGTGAAGAAGGGGCCTGAGGTAAAGTTTAACAAGGTACTCATTCCAGGGGCATGTGCATTACCCTGAATAGGAGACAGCTTCCTTAAATGTGTGCCCTAGAAGCCTTGCGGGCCTCACCATAGTCCTGGTGGTGTATTTACTCTCTAAAGCAAAATTTCCCATCCTTGTTATAAAATAAAAGGCTTTGCAGCACTCTATGTTCTTAAATTATTTAGCAGTTTTCCTGGGATGTAATGAAGTCTGCATTCTCCAGGGACAAGAAGAGTTGGAGGTGATGGATTTCACATTCATTAATTTATGGTAATATGTCCCTGGAAGGAACCAGAATAGGGTACCCTGAAATATGTCACTTTGGAATTAGGAGTATTTGGAGCTAAAGGCAATTGAGAGCCAGCCGACACAGGGAAAGCTCTTCACCTCCCCCTACTTGCCTAGAAATAAAGTATAAATGTCCCCTTTTTATAGATTAAATGCATTTATTTGTTACAAATGGAAATTTCCATTGTAGACATGTCTCTGTATCAGAAAGTGAGAGGACTCTTATCACTGGAGCGCTCTAATCAGCATAAGAAGATGACCCTTATTGATCATACTTTTCTTCCCCTGGTCTTCCCAAATCTTGCCTCCCCTGGCCAGCAGCCCAAAGCCCCTTTTCATTTGTTTAGCCTAACATGGTATGTAAGCCTCAGTTACCTGGTTGCCTTCTGGAGCCACATTTTTCTTTGTGAAGTCCTGTACATACACTTAAAATTAAAATTGTATTTTCTCTTATTAGTCTTTTTTGCCTTTTCGTCTTCTAGTTTAATTTACAGGCCCCAGTTACTGAACATAGAAATGTGGAAGGAAAAAGATTCTTCTTCTCCATTACTGCCTGGAATCTACTCTGCCATTTATGCAGAATATCCTGAGGCCAGGACTGTTTGCCAGAGCATGGATGATTCAGTCAAACAAGATTCATTTGTTGCTCTTTTTCTTTTCTTGTTTCTTTTTCTATCTAGTATGATATAATTTCTTTTCTAAGTTGTTTGTATGATTATAAATTTCAGGTTGTATGGGCAGATTCCTTTGTATTTTATGTTTTGAATTAACACATATATTGAACCTAATAAAATTATTTCTCATAAAATGAAAATAATAAAAATTTAAAAAACAAATGTATAGAACCAGACAATAGGAGATGGGTCAGAATAACAAAACCTCAAATGGAATGTGCATGGCTCTTGCCCCTTCATTCTTGCTGCTTTTTCATCTATCCCTGCAGACTATCCGGTAATGTGCTCTGAATATGCCCCAGTGCTTGGGGCTTCGAATGGAGCGTTTTCCCATATGAGTTCTGTTGTCACTCTGGTGAGGGTGTTCCTTTCACAGAAAACTGCATTGGAATAAGGTTGCCTGTGAATTTTCGATCCATCTTCTTGTAGCTATTACCATATTAAAGAAAAGGCTTTCAAGTTCTGTAGTTTAAGGGTATCACATCATTAGTGCTGCAAACAGTGGACAGAGCCAGGGACTCTGATATAATGAGAATGTATTTGAGGCTTTTACATTTCTATTAAAAAAAAAATAGTTCCTCAGTTAAGAAAGTTAAATTGTTGACATACTTTGAAACTTCCTGAATAGATATAAAATATTAAATATTATGTAATAAAAAAATTCCTTGAGAAAACATTCAATTCTAACAAAATAAAGCAAGTAGTAGAAAATGCAAGGGGGCCTTGGGAATTTTTGAAGCATTCCAGAGTGAAAATAGCATTTTTTAACAGTTGCGTAAATAAGTAAACATCAAGTAGAGATAAATAGAATCATTGTCTTGATGCTTCAGGTAGTTTGCGATCATACATTTTTAATGGAATTGCACCCTGCTTATTTAACTTATATGCAAAGTACATCAGGAGAAACGCTGGGCTGGAAGAAGCACTAGCTGGAATCAAGATTGCCGGGAGAAATATCAATAACCTCAGATATGCAGATGACCACTCTTATGGCAGAAAGTGAAGAAGAACTAATGAGCCTCTTGATGAAAGTGAAAGAGGAGAGTGAAAAATTTGGCTTAAAGCTCAACATTCAGAAAACGAAGATCATGGCATCTGGTCCCATCACTTCATGGCAAATAGATGGGGAAACAGTGGAAACAGTGTCTGACTTTATTTTTTCAGGATCCAAAATCAGTGCAGATGGTGATTGCAGCCATAAAATTAAAAGATGCTTACTGCTTGGAAGGAAAGTTATGACCAATCTAGATAGCATATTCATAAGCAGAGACATTACTTTGCCAACAAAGGTTCATCTAGTCAAGGCTATGGTTTTTCCTGTGGTCATGTATGGATGTGAGAGTTGGACTGTGAAGAAAGTTGAGCACCAAAGAATTGATGCTTTTGAACTGTGGTGTTGGAGAAGACTCTTGAGAATCCCTTGGACTGCAAGGAGATCCAACCAGTCCATCCTAAACGATATCAGTCTTGGGTGTTCATTGGAAGGATTGATGCTATAGCTGAGTACTTTGGCCACCTCATGCGAAGAGTTGACTCATTGGAAAAGACTCTGATGTTGGGAGGGATTGGGGGCAGGAGGAGAAGGGGACGATGGAGGATGAGATGGTTGGATGGCATCATTGACTCGATGGACGTGAATTTGAGTGAACTCCAGGAGTTGGTGATGGACAGGGAGGCCTGGTGTGCTGCGATTCATGAGGTCGCAAAGAGTCGGACACAACTGAGCGACTGAACTGAACTAGAAGTTATTAGTATTCCCTATGCAAGAGTGGAAAACTAAATATATAACCTTTACCCAATGTTGAAATAGAAAGCTCAAAAAATGTGGTGGCCTGATCCTCTTGGAGATGAAAGAAGGCAAGGCACAGAGAAAACAAGAGGTGTTTGAAAACAATAAAATATAGGGACTTCTCTTGTGGTCCAAGATCCCTGGTAGCTCAGATAGTCAAGTGTCTCCCTACAATGTGGGAGACCCAGGTTCAATCCCTGAGTCAGGAAGATCCTCTGGAGAAGGAAATGGCAACCCAGTCCAGTACTCTTGCCTGGAAAATCCCATGGATGGAGGAGCCTGGTAGGCTACAGTCCGTGCAGTCACAAAAAGTCGGGCATGACTGAGTGACTTCACTTTCTTGTGGTCCAGTGGTTAACACTCCGTGCTTCTAGTGCAAGGGACATGGGTTCAGTCCCTGGTCAGGGAACTAGATGCCACAGGGCATGGCCAAAAAGTAAAAAACAAACAAAAAACCCCCCCAATAATAATAAAATATATAGTATGTGTCTGTTGTCACCATTCACAGCGTATTTTTTTTGCAGCTCAGAAATCCTGCTCACCATGTTGTCCAGAAATCCAAGCGAGGGGGCAGGGGTTGATACTGTTTATACATCCCATGTGCTTTAGGAAGAAAACCACCCTTGTCATACTCCCCAAAACACCCCTCTGCCAGTGTAAACAATAGGTGCTTCTGTGATGTTTAGTCTTTCCTCAAAACGAGCTGGCATAAGTTTCAGTAGCAGACAGAATATAAAGTCACTGTTCCATTCCCTAGGGTGGTTCCGGTGTTCCTGTCACCTGACAGAGACCCAAGTGTCCCCAAACTGGGTTGATTATTCTGCAGAGTTCACATCTTAAAGTTTACCTCTGTTGCTTCTTTGCAACAGTCCTGCCACACGCCCATCTGCGGAGAAGGGTCTCAATAAGAATGCCATGGGGAGATAGCATTTTCTTTTATTCTGCATCATCTATTCACCATCTATTATTAATTACTTCATCCATTTGCTAAACATTTTAAAAGTAGGAAAGTGAGCAGGCAGCCTCAGGTCTGGGGTGGGGAAGATCCTGAGTTTAAAAGTAGAGTGGAAAAGCTTTGGGATCAGCAGCAAGAGACCAGTTTCCTCTTTTCATCCTGTGACTGGAAAATGTTGTCTGATACATCAGCAAACAAAGGATGCTGCGTCGAGCAAGCCGTCAGCCACTGTAGCCACCCTGATGATGGACTGCCCACTGCTGAGCCTTCAGCCACTGCACCCACTGTGGCGGGTGCACCCTGCAGGTACTTGGGATGTAAAGGAACAGGGTACTGGCCCCAGATAGCTGAGGTGCATATCAATGATTTCAGGGAACCCAGACTCTTGCATCTTCCCATACTAAGGGAAACCCTAAATCATTATCTCGAAATGTCTGGTTTTCTTTAATTAACAGCTGTCTTTTGATGTTCTGACCATCTGGTCTCATTTTCAAAAATTCCTATGTATCCTGGCTCCTCCCTTACCTATAGGAGCCGTCCTTCAGAGCCATCTGAGAGGCTCCCTCCTGGGCCTAAGTCTTGAGAAAGTCCATCAGAACCTGAGCTCCAGGTTCTAAAATGGAGTTTTCCCAAGTTTCCTCAGAGTGGACTGGAGGCCTGTGTCAAGTGCCCACGAGACTGGATAATTTTCTATTTTAAAAACTGAAAAAGTTGGACATAGCTTGCAGTCTTATGCACACTTTAACTTTTTTGATGTCATCTTTTTTTCTTGCCCTCCCTATGTAAGTTGTCCCTTTTCATGTTTTGACATCATTTTTTTAAAAAGAAATTTACTTGCACTTCTAGCTATCTTTTATTATATCAATTCAGTTCAGTCTCTCAGTCGTGTCTGACTCTGCGACCCCATGAACCACAGCCAGGCCTCCCTTTCCATCACCAACTCCCAGAGTTTACCCAAACTCATGTCCGTTGAGTCGGTGATGCCATCTAGCCATCTCATCCTCTGTCGTCCCCTTCTCCTCCTGCCCTCCATCTTTCCCAACATCAGGGTACTTTCAAACGAGTCAGCTCTTTGCATCAGGTGGCCAAAATATTGGAGTTTCAGCTTCAACATCAATCCTTCCAATGAACACCCAGGACTGATTTCCTTTAGGATGGACTGGTTGGATCTCCTTGCAGTCCAAAAGACTTTCAAGAGTCTTCTCCAACACCACAGTTCACCTCAGACTAATTAAGGCAGCAACATGGATCAGAATTTCTCCTTTAAGTTTATCAAAATGCACCCTTTGTTTATTTGCCACACTGTGTGGTATATGGCACTTGCCCAACCAGGGATCTAACCTGTCTCTCCTCCAGAGGAAGCTTGGAATTTCAGTGAGGCCTTCATTTTGATTCTGTTAGTGTTCCATGGATAGTAAAAGGGATTTAAAACATCCCTCTCAGGCATACATATCAAACATGACTTTAATTTTCTATTAACCCTGAGGATTTTATTTAAAACTTTTAAGTATGGAAGCTGAGAAGAATTAAGAATAGAGACAGCTGATAGTATAACTGGGCAGCCAAAGAGTGACGGCAAGGTGTTGGAGTTCATAGCTCTCCTGGGGGTTAAGCCAGGTCTAGGGGAATCGGGGAAAGTGGCTCACTATTTGATAAAAGCACACACCTCCTGTGTCCCCAGGCTGGGATCTGGCTGGGGAAGTCACTTTCTCGTGTCCAACTGAGTTGTAGGGTCTACTTGGAGGGGAGGCAGTGATACAGCTAAGGGGATTTTGAAGGATGTGGGCCAGTTCTTTTCAATTCCTTGTTGAAATACTGCAGTTTCTCTAAAACCTAGATGTGATCACTGGATGAAAATCAATGTCGTATGGGGATCGGCATATTCTACCCTTTAAAACTCTTTCGAAGACACGATCATCTTTTCCTCCTGATGCTAAAAACTTGTGCACCGGTGCTGAATTCTAGTCTTGGAGACCGAGTTTGGGTGAAGTAGAAAGTTCAGTTCAGTTCAGTTCAGTTCAGTAGCTCAGTCGTGTCCGACTCTTTGCGACCCCATGAATTGCAGCACGCCAGGCCTCCCTGTTCATCACCATCTCTCAGAGTTCACTCAGACTCGTGTCCGTCGAGTCCGTGATGCCATCCANGGGAGTTGGTGATGGACAGGAAGGCCTGGCGTGCTGCAATTCATGGGGTCGCAAAGAGTCCGACACAACTGAGCGACTGAACTGAACTGAACTGTACCTTGCTTTCCACAATTTCTCCATCAACATTCCTGGTGTCTTCAACAACCAAGTGGATGACAAGGAAATACTCTGGCCTTGAAGTTCCTTGACCACGAAACCTCCAATGGTCTTTTCCTCTCCCCTTGTCCATGGGACTCTCCAGGCAAGAATACTGGAATGGGTTGCCATGTCCTCCTCCAAGGGATCTTCCCAACCCAGGAACTGAGCCCCCGTCTCATATCTCCTGCATTGGCAGGCAGGTTCTTTACCAAAAGCTCCACCTGGGAAACCCTTAATAACAATCCCTTGACCTCAAATCCACTCTGCCCTAGTTTGTACTCCTTTTCACAGCAAAACTTGTGGGAAATTTTGTCTGTAGTTATTCACTTTCTTGTCTTAATTCTCTGCTGAGTCCCCTCCAGTGTAGTTTGAGTTTGCCCTATTCCAGAAAGATTGTTCTCATCAATTACCGAATTCTTCTGCTGCAAATGGCCTTTTGATTGACCTATCAACAGCTATTTTTTTGGATCATGGTTTCTACAATAGCACTCTTGACTGATTTCAACTATTTATTCCTTATAAAGGTACTAGGAATGGGATATTATAGTGATCCCAATTTTTGAGAGTATGATACAGAAGCCCTAAGGTTAAGGAGCTAGAAACTGGCAAAATCAACCCCCAAATTTAACTTTTCTCTATCAAATACACTATTATACTGGTTCTACACCCCATCACCTTCTCTAGGAGCTCCAAGGCTTTCAGTTACTCTGAGCTCTGATTGAATTATAAACAATCCTATTAATCCTCTAATATCCTGAGCAAGCTATATGTTCTAATTCTCTGATATACTGAACCCTCAAACATTTCCTACTACCCAGGTCCTTTACCACTAGGTGATTTGTTAAAAGTGAGTACTCTGCTCTCAGATGGGTCACATGGAGGAGAGGGTTGTAAAACACAAACATTTAAACGAGACAGCCTTCTGGAGAGAGTGATCACTTCACCTTCCCCTCTTACTTCCTGGGTCAAACCGAGGGTTCTCAATGTGTTGAGCTCTTAATGAAATATGATAAAATACTGGAGTTTAAAATTCCATAATTTCAACTAGGACACTTTTACCAGCAGGAAATCTAACAATAACATCTAATTTCATGGTAACTGTCTGGGAGAAGTGACTAAGTGTGTGTTGGGGGCAGATAGTGGCTGTCATGAATTTGTCAAGTTGTGTGAAAACCAAGAGCATTTCAGAAGGAGAACTGATATATAGAACATGAAACTAGAGAAGTTCCAACCTGAGGGTGATTAAGCAGGTAGTTGACAGCTTCTTCAAAGTACTCCAGGTGGAGGTTTTCCAGGCCCTTGGGGAGGTCTTCATAGTTACAATAAGCCAGTGCCATCACAGCAAAACCCTTCCCAGCCAGCAGACTAGCTTCCAGAAGGCCACCTCCAGCTGCAGAAATGTCCACAATCCCAGGAAAGGGCCTGGGTTCTTGGGAAGAAAAAACATAAGAGTTAAACTAGAAACTCTTTGCTGTCGTGTCAAAAGCCATTTTTGCCTCTTTGGTGATGTCACGATTTTCTGTTGATGATCAGAAATGCTAAACAAATCTGGTCTTCAAAGGTCCAGACTATGGCATAGTTTAAACCCACATTCCCCTCTACACCTGGGGCCTCAAAGCCCCACAGATTTTTGCAAAGAACATGTGCTACTTTTATGAGTACCACTCCACATCAATTGTAGGAAGAATTTTCAGTTACAAATCACAACAGAAGAATCAACAGGAAAGAATCATCAATCACAGGCCCCAACAACAACAAAAAGGATGTACATTGCATCCCTTCCAAGAAATTGACTGCCCCAGGAATTCAGCCAATGAGAAACCATCATTGCCCTAAACTGTCACTTACCTCCAATAGACTTCTACTGGAAGCAACCCCTCCCACCTTCCTCCTTTTTCTCTATAAAGTAACATTCCTTTCTTTGATTTGTTGAACTTGCCTATGGTTTTTGTTCTGGAATTAACCCATTTTTGCTGGTGAAACAACTGTTTTAAGGGCAACATTGGTGCTCGGAAGTGGGATCCTAAGAGGCCTCCCCCAAATTCCCAGGTTGGTGAGGACACAGGTGCTCGTCCCCACAGACGTGCGCTCACTGCCTTCTAGCTAAGCCTGGAGTTTGAGGGTAAGTCTGTCCTGGATTTCAAGCTCCACTGTCTGCATTTTGAGTTCTCCAGTCTTTATTTGTGATCTACTTAAATGCTTTGTCCTTTCTGAGAGTATTCCTTTGGTCTTTGGTCTGATTCCTTTAGGTACTGGGCTGTGCCTGTTGGAACTCTGCTGTTTAGGAATTTTTCTTTTTGCTCTAGAGAAAAATCTTTGATGGGATCCTTGTCATCAAAATGCTTTGACAATGCCCCCTTCCTTTCTGGGACCCCGGCTGATTTTACATTTAAAAACTTTGGTCCCTCCTCATGTGTATTTCTAATTAAATGGATTGAAAAATATTTGAGAACACCAATCAACATTATGAGGAACATTTGAGCTCCCCAAACTTACTTTTCTTAAAACTGAATTAGACGTCTGTTTAATTGGCATTCTGAGGCTTCCAGTCATTACTGGCACTCTAGAATTACTTCCCTGCAAATTACAGTTTCGAAATTAACTGAGGTAAACAAACAACTGAAGGCAAAAAAGGCTTCTGAGGCCCCTCGTTCCCTCTCCCTCAGCCACTTCCTGTGCTCTGGTACCCCCTCCAGTGCCACCGCAGCCTCCCTTGCTGCACTGCCTTCGTCTCCTCTATACCCTCAGTTTCCCCAGTCCAGTGCTCTCGCTGAATTTCTCTTTCTCTTGGCACTTCTCTCCACTCCCTTCTCCTCTGAACCTGTCAGAACCTGCCTCTCTAAAATTATGTCTTCCGAGCACCCAGATAAACCCTATATTTCTTATGTTCCCTAGACTAAGGCTGAATTGGGAGTCATAGTTGAAGAGTTTCCTAAAGTAACCGAGAACCCTTACAGATTTGCTGAAGAGTCTTAACACAGTTCATTCAAACTTCCCAACCTGGTTGCTTAGATTTTTATCAGTTAGTCCACCTGCTTGTTGGTGAGGGTCAACCCAAACATGTGATTAAGGTTGTCTGATGGGATCAGCCCAAACAGAATTTAGAAAAACCCCTAAAAAAGAAAGAAAGAAAGAAAAACCACTAACTTTTGGCCAAATGCTAGAGTATTTTCTGGAAACTTCTACTGAGCAGTTACAGTAGCTTTTCCTAAAACTACTGATTGAAACAAAATTCAGACTTGCACACAAAAATATGATGAAACTGTTCATGATGATTAGAATTGTTCTTGGAATGTTTGCAGAGCAAACAAATCCTCGTTTGTTTGCAAAGGAAGATCCTGTTTTCCCTCAGATGGTGAATCCACTCAGGTAACCTTTAACTCTGTTTATTTATGTGCTGAGCCAGGATGTTCCTCTTATTTGAAATAATCAGGAATGAGAAACTGTGTCCACTCCAGATTTAATTTGGCACATCAGTTCACTTGCGAGGTAGATGAGTCAACTGATAAGAAAGACCACTAGATTCCTTAATTTTCAACTCTGGCAAATGAAGTTCCCTAAATAGAGCCCCAAACCTTCTAGTTGCTCCTATTATTGGGAAGACACAGGACAATGAAGAATTTTAGCACTAAAGGTGCCTTCAGCCTTCTAGCCAGCCTTTCCAGTGTCCTCCTAATTTCGAATGATGGGGCTTCAAGGAACTAACAGGGGCTCTTCCCAATCCTCTGTCTTGATCCACCTGTGGGAACATTTCTCCAGATTAAGGATGAAGCTCTTTCTATCCTTAATGACACCAGAGCTACACTCCTAGTACTCAACCCCACTTCTGAAAAGCAGCCCCTGCTTTGCAGTTCTAAAATAGTTCAATTAGTTGGAATCTCTAATGATTCTCAAGAAGTTCCTATCTCTGAACCTATTTCCTTTTGTTTCCCTGACAGAATACACCCTTTCTTCCTGAGTTCCTCTGCCCCTATTCATTTATTAGACTGAGACTTAGAAAAATATCATGCTGGAATTTCTCTCTCCCCAAACTGAGAGATAATTCTGGAATCTGACAGTAGCAATCAGAATAGCCAACCAAGTGAATTAAGTGATCCTTTGAGATCTTTTATTGATTCAATTTTTGATGGTTTTCCTGGTGGGTCTGATGGTAAAGAATCTGCTTGCAATGCAGATTTGACCCCTGGGTTGGGAAGATCCCCTAGAGAAGGGAATGGCCACCATTCTCCAGTATTCTTGCCTGAAGAATTCCATGAACAGAGGAGCCTGGTGAGCTATAGTCCATGAAGTCACAAAGAGTTGGACATGACTGAGCAACTAATATTTTCACTTTGACATATTTTATTAGCTCAATTTTTGATGGCACTGTAGCTGAATCTGGAGGATACTGATAATTGTCCCTATTTGATAGCTACCATCATCCTCTTTGTAGGCAAAATCTTCAGCTCATATTAGAGGAATCCACAATGCAACTTCTATCAACATTCAAACAGATGTTGAGTGTTGAATTCAAACAACATTCAAACTTCTCTCTAAATCAATCAGTATCCTAGAAATAAAGGATTCCTGCAAGGCATCAAACCTATAATAGAGGATTAAAATTCTCAGGGCCTCATTATCCCCTCTACTACTCCCTGGAACACTGCTATTTAGACTATGTGTGCTCAGTTGCTTCTGACTCTTTGCAACCTCATGGACTGCAGCCTGCCAGGCTCCTCTGTCCATGGGATTTCCCAGGCAAGAATACTGGAGTGGGTTGCCATCTCCTTCTCCAGGGGATCTTCCCGACCCAGGGATCGAACTCAGGTCTCCTGCATTGGCAGGCAGGTTCTTTACCACTGTGCTACCTGAGAAGCCCATTTAGGCTATGAGAAAACCCAGTACCTGGGGCAAGTAGTTTGTCCAAGAGTTATGAGCAAAAAAACATGGTTATCCTTTGTCGCCTTGTTGTTCTTAAACCCCAAACACTACTGATATCTGGTCCCAATGAAAGCAACTTCTTCACCATAACTGATTTATGCAGTGCATTCTTTAGTATTTTAATTGATGAGGTGAATGAATGCATGTTTGCTTTCACGTAGGAAAAAAGGCAATTCACCTGGACAGCAATGTCCCAGGCTTTCACAGACAGTTCCTCTTACTTTTTACAAGTCTTAAAAGCTGATTTGGGTGATATAAACTTTTCTCCAGGCTTTACTTTGTCACAGTACATGAATGATTTGCTTCTCTGCTCTCTGTAAAACTCTTCATGGCAAGAGAGCATCCAAAGGACAGAAAGTCTCTAAAAAAACTGCAGGTTCCTCTAATACAAGTTGGATATTTAGGGCACCTGATTATGGAAAACAGATTCCTTTTGGTTCCAGGTCAAAATTCTTTTTGCTTCTGTCAAAACTGGATTCCAAATACTTCTCTTATGGCCCAGTCCCTACCTACTTTACTTTAAAAAAAGCCAACAATCTGGTCTTACCAGAAATTCAAAAATTCCCACTACTTACCTCTGTGCACACATTAAACCATTAGTCTACTGACAAAATTATAGCATTCACAAGCAAATATCAGTGGGGAAATATAAGGTCACAAAAAATGCCTGCACCTCACTTGTCCAACCTGCTCAAGCTAGAATCCAGGAAAACCTGTTTGCACAACTCCTGGCCACTGAATTGTCTGATGGAACATGGGAGTTTTGCAAATGGATTTCATTTAGCTTCCTCTGTCTCACAAAACTAAATATGTTTTAGTCATGGTTTGTCTTTTTCTCACTGGAGTGAAACTTTTCCCCTGTAGACAGGTCACTGCATCTTCTATAGCTAAAATTCTGTTCAGTCGTTCAGTCATGTCCGACTGTTTGTGACCCCATGGGCTGCAGCATGCCAGGCTTCCCTACCCATCACCAACTCCCAGAGCTTGCGCAAACTCATGTCCATTGAGTCGGTGGTGCCATCCAATCATCTCATCCTCTGTTCTCCCTTCTCCTCCTGCCTTCAGTCTTTCCCAGCATCAGGGTTTTTTCTAATGAGTCAGTTCTTCCTATCAGGTGGCCAAAGTACTGGAGTTTCAGCTTTAGCATCAGTCCTTCTAATGAATATCCTGGACTAGTTTCCTTTAGAATTGACTGGTTTGATCTCCTTGCAGTCCAAGGGACTCCCAAGACTCCTCCAACACCACCGTTCAAAGGCATCAATTCTTCGGTGCTCAGCTTTCTTTATAGTCCAACTCTCACATTCATACATGACTACTGGAAAAACCATAGCTTTGACTAGATGGACCTTTGTTGGAAAATTCCTAAAATTCTGTTAGTAAGAGATTATCCCTTCCTGAGGAAGCCCTCTTGAACTGCCTAGAGATCAGGGAACCTATTTAACTGGTCAAGTACTTCAATAAGTCTGTCCTGTTTGGCTGGTTTCACAACACTTTAACTGTGCTTATTCTCAGTCCTCAGGGTAAGTCAAACAAACTAAGGGCACTTTAAGACTCAATTGGCAAACTTTGTAAAACCCTCCAGATACCCTGGGCAAAAGCATTGTTGGTGGTCCTTCTAAATCTCAGTTCCACCCCCTTTGGAACTCAAAAACTCTCACCCTTTGAGAAAGTCACAAGACATCCAATATACCTGACCCCTGCATCTTTTGATTCACAGCTGAATCAGATAAAAAGAGTATACATCAGATAAAAAGAGTATGCATCATAGTGTAAAGGCCTAGTTGCTTCCATTAAAAATAAACATGCTTTGATAGAGCAGTCTTGTCACAGAACTCTCCCGGGAGATGAAGACCTTAAGCATCATATCTTGTACCTTAGAGATTTCATTTACTGGAAAAGATACCTCCAAAAAGTCTCGTTTAATCTCACTGGAAAGACCACTTTCAGGTACTGCTAACCAATCCTTGTGCTGCCAGAATCCAGGGAATAGGTTCTTCCTGACACATCTCAAAAGAGCACCAAACCCTGACTGAACCTTACACCAGAGGATGACCTGAAAGCAAAGATTTCCCAGAACCGAAGCAGATAACATTGACCAGACATCTTTGCCAAAATGTCAGGGACAAGACTATTAAAAAGTTCAAGATTCACATGTCTTTTTTTTATTTGGACTGATAACGGACTGGATTCTTTTCCAAATTCAGGATAACTGAACTTGTAACCTTACATACCATGCTACTTACTGATAACATATTTGTTTCCAAAGAGTTCTTTTGAGATTACACTACTGTTTTTAAAATATCTTTGAAGTTTTGCTGTCTTCATGAAGGGTTCGTTAGCTATTGCTTTGTGTTTATACTTGCACTGCTGCTGCTGCTAAGTCGCTTCAGTCGTGTCTGAGTCTGTGCGACCCCATAGACGGCAACCTACCAGCCTCCCCTGTCCCTGGGATTCTCCAAGCAAGAACACTGGAGTGGGTTGCCATTTCCTTCTCCAATGCATGAAAGTGAAAAGTGAAAGTGAAGTTGCTCAGTCGTGTCTGACTCTTTGCGATCCCATGGACTGCAGGCTCCTCCGTCCATGGGATTTTCCAGGTGAGAGTACTGGAGTGGGGTGCCATTGCCTTCTCCTATACCTGCACTATATCTTCCCAAATGCATTGGGCTAATTCTTTTAGATTTTGTGTGTTCTTATTGTATTCACTATTCTATTTTGCTCTCCTGGTTGTTTTAAATGGGGACTTCCAGGAGATATTCATGATTCTAGGTTCACTTCCATAGGGAGAACTTTACCCCTTGCAATCAGAATAAGTGCCTGGGGAGACCCAGGTGTGATCCCTGGGTTGGGAAGATTCCCCTGGAGAAGGAAATGGCAACCAACTCCAGTATTCTTGCCTGAGAAATCCCATAAACAGAGGAGCCTAGCGGAATACAGTTCATGGGGTCGCAAAAGAGTCAGACATGACTTAGCAACTGAACAAAGACAAGTATTTGTTCAGTTGGCTACCTTCAGGCTACAGTTTGGAATTGTCCTGTTATTTTTGATTCTGTACTTGTTGCCCACTAGACTTGTAAAAACAGTGTACCCCAGATAATGTACCCTATTGCTTAGGGTCTTGATAAATATGGACTATAGATGCAAAGTACTGGAAAGTTCTGCCTCCTANCTGTTATTTTTGATTCTGTACTTGTTGCCCACTAGACTTGTAAAAACAGTGTACCCCAGATAATGTACCCTATTGCTTAGGGTCTTGATAAATATGGACTATAGATGCAAAGTACTGGAAAGTTCTGCCTCCTACCCCTCCTTGTTACTCAAGAAACTTACCTCAGTAAGTTTCTAATCTGTGCAGTTTCTAACAAGGGACATGACAGCTAGGAAAGGTTCTTCCAGACAGTGAAGGACAAAAGACCACTGACTCTTGATCGGTGGTGTTTTTGGACAAAAATCTTAATTAAAAGGGATAAATGTGAAAATTAATAATGGGAAACCTCACCAAAATGGAGTCAGGAGGACAGAACTGGAGAAGTGCCATGCAGTGCCACTCCACATCAATTGTGGGAATAACTGTCCCTTAGAGATCACAACAGAAGGATCATCAATAGGAAAGAATCGTCAGTTACAGGCCCCAACAGAAAAAGATGTATATTGCCTCCCCTCCAAGAAACTGACTACCCCAGAAATTCAGCAATGAAAAATTGTCGACATCCCAAACTCTTCTTTGGTAGATTTTGGTTCAAAACAACAGCTCCCGACTTCCTTCTTTTTCTCTGTAAAATAGCATTCCTCTCCTTGTTCTGTTGGACTTGCCTACAGTTTTTGCCATAGCATGCTTCCAAATTACAGTTCTCTGTTATTCCTAAATTATCCCAGTTTTTGCTAGTCAAGTAACTAACTTTTATTTTTAAGAGCAACAGTGAGGATGCAAAATGAAACAGTCACCCTGGAAAAGAGCTGACCAAGTTCTTATAAATTTAAACGTACACTTGGGTTATGACCCAGTAATCTCACTTCCAGATATTTACCCCAAAAAATGAAAGCTTGTGTTCACACAGAAACATGGATTCAAGTGTTTGCAGTGACTTTATTCATAATCTCCAAAGACTCAAAACTCAAACTCAAACTCAAAACTCTATCTGGCTAATGAATTAACAAACTGTGGCATATCCATATAATGGAAACATGTAAGATACAAGAAGGAACTAGCAAATGCATGGAGCAACACAAATGAATCTGAAGTGTGTTATGCTAGACTTAAAAAGCTACCTGCTGTGTATGCTTCTAGTTATTTCACATTTTCATTATTTACATAAAAGTTTGTATATAATGTGCAATTTTTAAGGAATAATTATAAAGCAAGTAGTTTATACCCAGAACTTTAAGAAATAATTCAGTTCTAACCATCAAAGCCCTGTGAGTTCCTGTTTCTCTTCCCTCACTTTGCATTATTCTAAATTTATCAGTCTGTTGATTTTTTTACAGTCTTACCANGCACTGATTTTGGAGCCCAAAAATATAAAGTTTGACACTGTTTCCACTGTTTTCCCATCTATTTCCCATGAAGTGATGGGACCGGATACCATGATCTTCGTTTTCTGAATGTTGAGCTTTAAGCCAACTTTTTCACTCTCCTCTTTCACTTTCATCAAGAGGCTTTTTAGTTCCTCTTCCCTTTCTTCCATAAGGGTGGTGTCATCTGCATATCTGAGGTTATTGATATTTCTCCTGGCAAGCTTGATTCCAGCTTGTGTTTCTTCCAGTCCAGCGTTTCTCATGATGTACTCTGCATATAGGTTAAATAAGCAGGGTGACAATAAAAGAACAGCTTTATTGCTTTGCCAGGGACAGAGCAACACAGCAGACTCATGCCTCAACACTGTGTCCCAACCCAGGAGGACTGAATGAGTTTTTTAGCAGTGGTTCAAAGGTAGAGTTGCTGATAAGATTAGGGCCTGCATTCCTTTAATCTGGCTTCATTGATGAGCTTTGAGGTTATCACACTGTGACTGCTCTCTGGAACACCTTCCAGTCCTTGAGGTTTTTATTCTACAGAATAGCTTAAAGATGTTGTTTTGTGCACCTCTTGAGGGGAAGCCAGGACCCTGCCCCAAGGCTGCGCTGTTGCTTCTGGGCTGCTCCCCGATTGTCTCTGCATCCCCTCCCTTCCCCGATGAGCGGCTGTTTAAAAGGCTCCCAGGCCCAGGAGCCCCACAGGGTCCTGGTGGGTTTCACTCTCACAGCTGCCCAGTGGCAGCAGATAGTGGATCTCCTGAGTTCTCAGTCCCTGGACACCCCTCATGGGTCTGGCCTCTGTTGGAGATGAAGAAACTGAAACTCAGAAAACAAGAAAATAATGTCATGAGAGAGTCAGCATGCTCACTGACAAGATTCTGTTTTGGTGGCCAATTTGTGAGATGTACTTGCTTTGGTCATTGATAGTGCTGACATGATTTTTTTTCTTGAACTACCCCCAGTAGACAGACAAAGGCTTTTACTTGAGAAAAAAAAAAAAGCCCAAGGTTATAAAAATGTTTCCATTTTACAGATTTCTGGAAAGTTCTTTTATTAGAGAGTTAGTCTTGTTCTGGTACATTTTATCTGCTTTTATAAGATAACACTTTTACTGTGTCTAATAACTTGGACATCAAAGAATTATAGATGTACACAAAATTAGAATCATGCTAGATAGTCAGATATTTACCAAGATGATGTTGTAAGGATTTCCCACAATTTCTAAGTCAATTTTTTAATCAACCTGAAAGATTTATTTTTTCCTCAAAAATTTATGGTATTTATCTCTGAACAAACCTGACTAAAAAAAGACTTTGGGGGAATAGAAGCATACTCACAGACTTAGAGAACAAACCTATGGTGAGGGGTAGGGATAGACTGGGGGATTTGGTATTGACATGTATACACTGCTATGTATAAAATAGGTAACTGACAAGGACCTACTTGTATAGCACAAGGAAGTCTACTCGATATTCTATAAAAACCTATGTGGGAAAAGAATCTGAAAAACAATGGATATTTGTATATGTACAACTGAATCACTTTGCTGTACACCTGAAACTAACACAACATTGTTAATCAACTACGTCCCAAATTAAAAAAAATTTTAAGTCTTTAGGGGAAGGCACAGTCTCTTACTGACTTCCCTGGTGGCTCAGATGGTAAAGTGTCTGCCTACAATGCGGGAGACCAGGGTTCAATCCCTGGGTCGGGAAGATCTCCTAGAGAAGAGAATGGCAACCCACTCCAGTACTCTTGCCTGGAAAATCCCATGACAGAGGAGCCTGGTGGGCTGCAGTCCATGGGGTCACGAATAGTTGGACATGACTGAGAAACTTCACTTTCACTGTCTCTTACTGGGTTTCCCAGGTGGCTCAGTGGGTAAAGATCTGCCTGCAATGCAGGTAACGCAGGAGATGCAGGTTTGAGCCCTGGGTCAGGAAGATCCCCTGGAGGAGGGCATGGGAACCCACTCCAGTGTTCTTGCCTGGAGAATCTCATGGACAGAAGAGCCTGGTGGGCTACGGTCTATGGGGTCACAAAGAGTCAGACATGCCTGGAGCAACTGAACACATATATACTGTCTCTTAATACTTTCTGCTTTGATATTTATTACTCAGCAAACTTTTGCTGAGTTAATGAATTAGAAAAGAGGCTGGAAGATAAGAATTTCAGAAACGGGACACAGGATACATGTGTTTTGAAGGATGAGAGGTGGTGAGAGGAACAGAATGCAGTGGGTCACATCTGGCGGGTGTTCTGCAGCATCAGGAAACATCCTCAAGCCATAATCCATCACTTATGTGTCACTTATGGAAATCATCTGATCATCCCTCTGGCCTCCAAAGATAGTCTGAAACCTGTTTGGTGTAGACCCTGTGATTCCAGCATGGTAACTATCAACCACGTGTCATTATTTAAACCTAAATTTAAAGGGAACAAAGCAGAAACTTCAGTTCCTTGGTACATTTCGCCACCGTCCCAAGGCTCAGGAGCCAGGGGCAGTGATAAGTGACCACGTGGGCGGTGCAGATACAAAATATCTCCCTCATCACAGTACCGGCCTCGGTGGTGGGAAAGGACAAAAGGATGAGGAGGTGAGTATGTGCCAAAATAGGAGAAAGACAGTGATTTAAAACAACCTTCTGCCGCTTCAGATCCTACCTTGGCCGAAGCCTGAGATTTTATGAGACGTGACCTTCTCTGTCCCTCCAGGAGGCAAAGGACTGAGCGTAATACGCCCTGACTTTCCCACATGAGTCATTTCCTTTTCTATCACCACCCGAGCTCAATTCGAAGTCTCCTTGTACTGTGGCCCGGCTTTTACTACCTTTCATCTACTGAGTCCCTTTTTGGTATTTCTTTATAAGGTGTCAACTCAGTCTACCTCTTCTCAAATTACATTCTATAGATGATTCCAATTAAATTTAATCAAGTTTATTAACTAGGTATATTTCCCAGATTCTACAGAAGGAATTCCACTAAACTCTAAGCTTCATTTGGATTAACATTTAGTGTATTACTATGTCATAGCATTTTCATTTTAAGGCTGAAGTCTTTTAATCGTGTGTTTAAAATAAATGGAAAATAGGTCATAGGATCCACAAGTCTTATTGTGTTTTGTTATTCTAGCACATTATTAATTTTCATATGTGACAACCATGAATATTACATTAAATTGAATTTCACTTTTACTTCCCTTTTTATAGTCAATATTAGTGATTAAAAGACCCTCGAATTCACTTGTCCTGGCATCCAAAAGTAGGACATTTTACTTCATAATAATTGCATGAATGCGAGATGAAATCATCTGTTAGTTTTAAATGCCTTTAAGTTGAAAATAATTTCCATATGGTTGAATCAGGCACGATCTCCACACTTATAAAGATCCATATGACTGAAATGATACATCCATGCCTTAAGAGAAAAAGGAGAAAGTTTTACCACCAACAACATGTAAATTAGCAAGGATGGATCATTTTTCCAGAGCATCTAACATCAAATTGTGAATAACAAAGGCATTAGTGATGCAGATTTGGCCTTCAGATGTTAAAAATAAAAACATCTATAAATGACCAGTACTTACCCTGCGCTAGATTACTGTATTAAAAGTGCTTTGCCTATATTATCAGATTAGAGCTTGGCCAACTTTCTCTGTGTAGAGCCAGGTAGTGAGCATTGTAGACAGTGAAGTGCATGCAGCTTGTGTAGTGTCTACTCTGCTCTGCCGCCATAGCCCCCAGGTAGCCAGAGACAATTCTAAAGGAACCCCAGTGTCTTTGTGAAACTTCATTTACCAAAACAGGCCATGGGTCCAGTCTGGCCCCTTGGGCTCCAATTTACCAATGTTCGGTCCAAGTGGATACTCCTAAATAGCTGGCCTATCTGTCAAAGACTTATCTCTAAGCCCCTGAAGGTAGGTGCTCATGGGGTATGGAGAAATTAGAAGATCCCTCCCTGCACTCTCTGGACAGGTAGGACACACCCCCACAAGCCGCTCCACATCTTTGGGAGTCTCAGTGTTACCCCTTCTCCCAGCTCCCCTTGGAGCGCAGAGCACAGGCAGAAGAATGTGGTCCAGCACCTCGTGGTGGGGTCCTTAGGCCTCTGCTACTGCTTGGGTTTAGGACACGGGTTTACCTATGCACAAAACCATCATTAGAGAAGTCACTTGCGAAAACCTTTTTCCTAAAGCATTAGCAGTTGCCAGGACTCAGGAAAGAGACAAAGTCTCCTGGGGAGACCTCCAAGCCTCTCTCCTCAGTCACCCTTCATCATGTGGCCTCTGCAGCCACGATTCTGCAGCAGCTTTCTCCCTGTCCTCCTGTCCCCTCCTCTTCTGCAGGCCGTCTGGTGTAACCCGTGGAACCTCCTGCTATTCTGAATAAGCTCTTCTGCACCCACCCTCTCCATAGCATCTCTTTTCTACCTCTTCTGCCTTTAATAGGCTTCCTGTTTCCATAAGGGTCCTTCCCAGCCTGTGTGAGGGTCTAGAGTCATGCTGGCTCTCAGAGTGGCCATGTGGGGTCTGTCGCAGCCAGCGCCTTCACCAGCCGCATCCCTCACCCTTCTGGGCCGTAAGAGGAAGAACGTGGAGCCAACGCCGTCCCACCCACTCCCTGTCTTTAACCGCCTTCTGTAGCGATGATACATCAGTAGGACCAGCTGAAATGAACCTTCTGAACTCCTCAAATGAAAATACACCTGTTCAGGTGTATTTCCCATTTGGTTGTCCTGCAAATATCTCAAGCTTAAGGTGCTCAAAGATGAATACATGATCTTGCGTACAAACTAATTCTTTGAGTCAGCTGACAAACTACTGTCTATCCTTTCACAAAAAACAGAAGCCTGGGGCACTCCTGACTCTAGAGTCAGCTTTACACGAAGCTGGCCCTGTGACATCTAGCTTTCTGACACTGCCTACAGCTGTTTACCAATAGTTGCTAACTGCACCCTAAAATCTCCTTTCTCTTTTCATTCTATAATCAGATATTTTAAATTTCAGGGTCACTTGGAATTAAGACTACTTTTCCCAGACTCATTTGCAGCTCAAGGAGACCACGCAGGAGTCACTTAACCTGGGTGAGTGAGCTCAGGTAAAGGAGGCAAGCGGAAGTCTTATATATAACTTCCAGGGGATTGTCTTAAAGGAGGAATGCAACCTTCCTTTCCCTGTCTTTTTCTGATGTCTGGACTGAAGACGAAATGCCTGTCTCGAGTACTCATCTCGGGTCTTGAAGTGCAGTCCCTTTTTGAGCATGGAGGAGTCCTGGTCGGCGATGAGTTTGAGAATTTGTCTCAGCAGCTTCCAGTGTGGGACTGGGTACAGAGAGATTTCATTCACATGAAAAAAAGGGAAGAAACAGAAAGAGAGGCAGAGAGACGGGAAGGAAAGGAAAGAGGGGAGGGGAGGGAAGGGAGAGTGGACAAGAAGGCAGAGAAAGAACTTACTAGTAGGTCTAGAACACACACACACACTTCGTCTTGTTTAGGCAACTCTTATTTTATTCTTCTCATTACAGCCACTCATTACAGCAGTGGCTCCTTTTGTTGGGAATTTCCTGTCCAATCTCCTAATAAAGGATGCAGGTTAATCTCTGTCTCAGGGCATCATCCAGTGCATTCTCAGTGGTGTCCGGTTCTTTTGCGATCGCATGCACTGTAGCTCACCAGGCTCCTCTGTCCATGGGATTTCCCAGGCAAGAATACTGGAGTGGGTTGCCATTTCCTTCTCCAGGGGATCTTCCCGACCCAGGGATTGAGCCCACATTAAACTTGTGATATTGTCCAGGTCTAAGAGCTCTCTATACATCAACTGCCTTGATCTTCAAAGTGAAAGGTTGTTGTTGAATTATGATGCCGGGATTCTTGGCCTCCAGAGGAGAAGAATTCAATCTGGGGCCAGAGACAATGCTTGATCGCTCAGAGCTTTTGTGTAATGAAGTTTTATTAAAGTATAAAAAAGATAGAGAAAGATTCTGACATAGACATCAGAAGGGGGCAGAAAGAGTACCCCTTTGTTAGTGCTAACAATGAAGTTATATACTCTCCAATGAATCCAAAGAATGTCTGGAGGTTGTAAAGACCTTACCAGACCTATTCCCATAATTTACATTTTAAGATAACAGAATTAGCCAGAAGGTTTAATCCAGAGACTGTCCTCAAGCAGAATACATAATACATTATTGTTATATAATCCTTATAAAGAGAAGGTTTAATCCAGAGACTGTCCTCAGGCAGAATACATTGTTGTTATATAATCCTAAGGAATGTAGAGAAATAAGTTTGTCCTTTCCTCCTCCTTGAGAATTCCAGACCCCTCTCTCCTTGGGGACCCCTAGACTTCTTATCAACCTACCTAGGAAATGACTCTCTCAAAAGCAAATCTGTGAGATAGTAATATTATTTTCATAAAAAGAGAAACTGAGGCACAGAGGGATTCAGTTGAATATCCCAATGTCGCTACTAATATGTAATAGTGCCAGGGTCTAACTCTGGGTGATCTGATGCCAGAGCCAGTTTAACTGCTATGTGACATGCCACCTACCAGTGTGGTGGAAGGGTCATTCTAACAGCTCCAGAGATTTTCCAGGGCTCCACCCTTTCTTCCCATATCTGTGCTATTTACCAAGATGACTTCAGTAGAAATGGGAGAGAGGAGCTGCTTTGTGATCCACTCATTAAGTCCTTGGTCATTAGAATTATTAGTTCATTTCTGGTTTACTCATATATACTTTGTATAACCAGCACTAATTATAAAATATTCTTACAATTAATGCCTATTACAAAATGCAAATTCGTCTATAGTGTGTTAACCCCAAGCTTCTAAATATGTTCAATTTAACTTTTACTTTCCCAGAGTGAACTCAATCATGGCAACAGACCGTGTATTAGGGATTTCCTCAGTGTGTAGCAGAGTGTAACACATGCATTTCAGCTGGGTGGAAAGTGGGAATTTGCTCCGTGTAACAGCTCAGAGAACAAGAAATGCTTTATTAAAATCTTGGGGTTCTATAACCCTTCCGTTATTTTTATGCCTACACATACATAAGCAAAGAAGATCAGGGGCAAAGGAAAGAGAATTAAAATTGTAGGACATTTTCTAAATTCCTTCCTCAGTAATTCTTTGGAAATGCACAAGGCCTATTATTTTCTATATCCACTGTTGTGCCAAGTCTCAAAATGTTGTTAGACCAGTTCTTGGTGTCAAAAGTTGAAAGTCTATCCAATTAATTAGCTACGGTTTGGTTTTAATGGAATAACTTCGCTTAGTTCTGTGCAGAAACACTTACAATACACTGGCAGGGGATACTTTGCTGTCAAGAGATTTCATTGATGTATTGGGTTTGTCCAAAGTCTGTACACTTGTTAATAATTGGAAAACAGTTGATTATTTATACCCATCTTTTTTTTTCTTCAGAAAGGATGTAAAAGAGCTCATTAAGATACATATGAAATGACGAATGAGTCAGGAAGGTTCAGTAGAGGTAGAGATGAGTCAGGACACAAAAATCACACAATGAAGTCATGCATGTTTGCTAGAGGAATGTCACAAACTTAATTTTAAGTTTCTTCTAGCCAACAAAAGGAAGGAAACTTATAGGTGGGTGATTCACACCATCTATAATGTCAAAACCATCTAATAATTGCTCAAGAGATGAACAATTCTGACTCTGAGGTCAGAACTTTCTCCCATGAGTCTTTATACAGTTGTGAAATGTCATACATATTATCTCATCAGTAAACCCAGACATACTTGTTCAGAGGAGTTTCGTACAACAGAGCACAATATGGGCTCCTGGTAAAACACAGCAGGACCCTGGGGACCCTCCTTGGTACAAATCCTTTCCCTGTCTCCCATTTATGGTTTATAGGAAATAGACCTCTTTCAGCCTCCTTGCCCTTCCCTGAGATCAAAGGACAGATTCGAACAGTTGCTAATCAGGGAACAGTTGCAGAGACCAGGGAGGTGGCCAGAAACAATAGTGCAGCTGCCCTGGGGCAGGGTCCTGATTTCCCCTCAAGGAATATATAGAACATTGCATGTCTGAGGTCTTCTGCAGGAACTGAGCTCCCACCCAGGTGGAGGATGGTAACTGCAGTTGTTGTCATTGTTTAGCCACGAAGTCATATCTGACTCTTTTGGGACCCCATGGTCTGTAGCCCGCCCAGGCTCCTCTGTCCTTGGAATTCTCCAGGCCAGACCACTAGAGTGAGTTGCCATTCTCTTCTCCAGGAGATCTTTCCGACCCAGCGATCAGACCCACGTCTCCTGCATTGGCAGA
The DNA here is from genome assembly GCA_006410875.1 of Neotragus pygmaeus. NCBI lineage: Eukaryota > Metazoa > Chordata > Mammalia > Artiodactyla > Bovidae > Neotragus > Neotragus pygmaeus. The sequence continues at coordinate 1,137,604 of SJYV01052997.1, read as the reverse complement.
TGGGTTCTTCACCACTGGACCAAAAGGGAAGCCCTTATTACATGTTGCAAACATGTACCCAGATATTGAGATTTTGTTTTAGTGATTCTCTGCATTTTTTAGTGATTCTCCATGTTTTAGTGGTTCTCCCTTTCCTGGTGGTCCAGTGGCGAGGACTGCGTGCTCCCAATGCAGGAGGCCCGGGTTTGATCCCTGACTGGATCCCTGGCTGGGAGGCTGGATTCCACATGGTACAACCATGTGGAGCCAAATAAATAAATAAACAAAAATATTCAAAAATAAACCAAGAGGGACCCAGGACAACTCAACTCCGGGAGGCCCTGTTTATACTTAAGACGATGATAGGCATTGAAGGAGATTTTGAACAGGGGAGGGAGATGATCAGAGACAATTATATAAGATTTTCAAATTAGTGACTGGGAGGTCTGAAAGATGCACCTGAGGACATTTTGAGGCTGAGCTCAAAATTCCTAGATACTACCCTATTGTCTCACTATTATTTCTTCCAGTGTGTGCAGATCTGCACACACTGGAAGAAAATAAAGACTCTGACCTCCTCCCCCAAATGATTCTTCCTTTAAAAACTTTCATGGTTGATCAGAGTCATCTGAGTTGTTACTTGGACGTGATTCCAGCTTCTCCCCTAGTTCTCAGCCTCCCGAATAAAGCAGCCTTTTCTTTCCTATCAACACAGAGGTTTCCAACAGCAAGCAGACAAACCCGAGTTTGGTAATCTTGACATCTAGTTAGGTACAATGAGGGCTGCTGAGGCCAGTGTGATGGACCATAAACCCATGACTCCAAAATCATCTACTCAAACTAGGATAGATCTGAATACTTCTAATAGTGGGTCTCTGATGTTTATATCCACAAGAATCATCAAATACAAAAGATGAATTGCTGTGCTTCTTCCCTGAAGATTCTGGCGCAGATCATCTGAGAGGGACCAAGAGTCTCTGTTTAGCTATTGCCCCCTGAAGTGACTCCACTGCAGAAGGACTAACCCCAGTGGAGAAGCAGCTTGGTCTGCTCGCTGCAGGACAGGCCTGATGACTGGGAGATGTTGAGGCAAAGCACAGTGAGTTTCTTCAGAAAGCCAGGCATCCAAGAAAATGGTGGACTAGAGTCCTAGAGTACTATGTTATCAGAGTCTGGATGCCAATTTCTTTTATAGACCAGAGAGTGGGAGGGGAGGAGGGGAGGAAGTGAAGTAAAAAGGTCACAAAGTGAAAGTGTTAGTCACAAGTCCTGTCCGACTCTTTTACAACCCCATGGACTGTAGCCTGCCAGGCACCTCTGTCCATGGAATTCTCTTAGCAAGAATACTAGAATGAGTTGCCATTCCCTTCTCCAGGAGATCTTCCAAACCCAGGAATTGAACCTGGGGCTCCTGCCTTGCAGGCAGATTCTTTACCATCTGAGCCACCAGAGAAGCCCTAAAAAGAAATGTCTCGCAAAATATCTCCTGATTTGGCCAGGCTTTAGGAGGGAGTGTGTTCATTTCTTCCTTCCAGCAGCCATTCACAGGTGGGCAGGGTCAGAATGTCTCCCTGTGAGCTGAACAAAGGCACTGTAGTTTAATATTGAGGCAGAGGGACAGGGTTCCCCAAGACAGCCCATTATGTATGCTTACAGCTATAGGCAGCATCCTTTTAGTGGTTATAGCAACAAAAACAACCAAAAGCAAAGGTTAAAATAAAAGAAACAGATCCAGCGTGGAGTCAGCTTTTGCTCTTCTCTGTTACACAGGGACCAAAAGCAAACCATGGCATTTATTTGATGTTAATTAATGGAACATTTGGGGATGGCAGCAAGAAATGATCTTTTCAATTTGAGGGTGATTAATCTGTAGCAACTCTTTCTGAAGTAATGTTAATACTAATTCTGTAGGCCACCCTACTAGAGAATTTGCAACTGGAGAGTAGACTTGTGCTTTTCCTTCTTCTTCACAAACTGGAAAGGCTGCACCACAGTGCATGGGACAGGAAATCTCTCAGAAGCACTGAGCTGCAGATTTCCTGAAGGTGAGGTTCTTTTGATGTGTGGGTGTGGGAAGAGGTCTTGCTGGAATGACCTCTGTAGGATGTTGGGAACTTTTCAGAAAATCATGGCCTAGAGTAGAGGATGCTCTGGTGTGGTCTCCGGATCCCCACTTCAGGACAGAGCTGTTGATCACCCAGCTGCCAGGACCATTTCATTTCATTTCTTACAGGCAAATGCATCTGTAGGAGTTTTCCTCCTCAACCAAGGTTACACCCTTGAGGCAGCGAGCACCCCACACTTGCCAGTACAGAGGACCGAGAACTGGCCCATTCTGAAGGGCACGTAGTCCCAAGGTCTCCGTGGGGTTGGCTAAGGTCTTCCTTGGATTTGTACTGCAGTTCAGCTTCTTCCTCTGTCAATCATTCATTCCTTACCCCTTACAGATGTGGATCCCTAGGGATTTCCCCCAAACTTCCTGCCTAGGAATCTTCATCTCAGAGGCTACCTTTCTAGAGAGCCTGACCTGAGACGTGGACACAAGTTCTCCTGGTCCCCAACTCTTTAAGTCATCTGCGTTTCTTTGCAATTGAGTTCTAGTCACCTACCCACCACTCCTTCCTTTTGTCTTTTTCTCCTCTTGATCTTTAAGGCCTCCCTACTGGACCATTTTTTTCTTCTTGCTGATCTTAGTAGGATGTCTCTGGTTTTTACTTTGGTATCTCTTTCTGTGAGACTGATTGAACACACACACATACAGTTACGAAGCACTGACATCTCTGTGCTGAGAGGCACTTGAGAAATTCTGAGTTAAATCTAAGTCACTGCAGGAGTTTTTGGAGTCTTTAAAATGCTCACATAACATACAATTAATCATTTTAAAGCGTACAACCCATTGTGTATATATGCCACAGCTTGCTTATCCATTCATCTGTTGATGGACATCTAGGTTGTTTCCATGTCCTGGCTATTATAAACAGTGCTGCGATGAACATTGGGGTACATGTGTCTCTTTCAATTCTGGTTTCCTTGGTGTGTATGCCCAGCAGTGGGATTGCTGGGTCATAAGGCAGTTNTACTCCATTGTGTATATATGCCACAGCTTGCTTATCCATTCATCTGTTGATGGACATCTAGGTTGTTTCCATGTCCTGGCTATTATAAACAGTGCTGCGATGAACATTGGGGTACATGTGTCTCTTTCAATTCTGGTTTCCTTGGTGTGTATGCCCAGCAGTGGGATTGCTGGGTCATAAGGCAGAAAGAAGGAAAATAGTACAGGTCAGAAACTCAGATGTACATAAAAAAGGGAAGAGCATTGAAGAAGAAATACTGACAACAAAACAAAATTAAGAACAATATATGCATATCAAAGTATTGCAAAAAAATAAATAAATAAATAAAGCGTACAACCCAGTGGCATTTCATACAGTTACAGTGTTGTGCAACCAGCATGTTTATCTAGCTCCACATTGTTTTTATCACCCTAACAGGAAATCCTATGTCCACTAAGCTTCCATCACCCCTCCTGTCACCCCTGGCAGCCCACCTATCTCCTCTGTCTCTATAAATTTACCTAATCTGGATGTTCCATATAAATATAATCATACAACATAGCATATAAATTCTTGTGTCTGGCTTCTTTCACTTGGCATAATGCTTTTTGAGGGTCAACATATATCAATATTTCATTACTCTTTATGGCTCAATAATATTCTGCATGAGTGATACCACATTTTGTTTGTCTATTCATCAGTTGATGGACATTTTGAGTTTTCATCTTTTGTTATTATGAAAAACTGCCGAAGCACAAAGTATTGTGCTGCTTTGAACAGGAGTACAAGTTTTTATTTGACTGCCTCATGCCTTTTGGTTATATACCCGGGAGTAGAATTGCTGAATCAGATTATATTTCTGTTTAATTTTTTGAGAAACTGAAACCCCTTTTAAAATGCATATTAATACTAGCACACTTAAGAATAATACACTCTGAAAAGTATATTCTGGACTGATTCACTTTGAGCTGTTAATGGTTAATTGTGAGTTAATGTGTTTTAACCTGCAGAACTATGTGACACTTAAGAGAACATTAACCCAAAGCCTTGACTTTGCAAGAATAGAATTTTAGGGCATGTATCTACAAAGGTGAGAGAGTTTTGAGAAGAGATGTCTTTTCATGCCAAGGACTTCTTCCTGCTATGTGTTGTAATACTCTTCCTTTAAGAAATTAAAATTAGTCTGATGATGGTCACTTGAGTATACTGTGGGTAACATTTGTATCATGAAGACTAGTTGATCTATTGATTATGAGATGACTGCTTTAATGTGACTGATTCAGCCTGGGAGAAGAGTTATTAAAGCCAAATAGAAATAAAAGAATGAGAAATATAATTTAATGTTATTGATTTCTGAACTCTCAATTTTTCTTTATCTTATTCTTATTCTGATAAAAATTAGTAGAGGGAGAGAAAACAATTTTGGCTTTATATTTTTCTGTAGTGTTCAGACATCAGTAGAAGGAGATCCCTTTAGTCTTTTGGGTAATTTAGAGGAACAAAAATATAAAGAGTGCCTTGATGCACAAAAGTTAGTTCTAATAATAGAATAATATTTGTATTTATTATTTAAATGATTTTATTACATATAAGGTATAACACATGGCTATCCTGGCCTAGGCAAGCCTCTTGTGAAGCACCGTGAGGACTAGCTGGACCTGAGCTGAGCTGACATTGTTACATGTGGACTATCCTGGTGGTGGCTGTATTGTGATATGTGTCTTGAATTCTAGAATATAATAATGGAGACCTGGATGCTCCCTAACTTCCATCTCATCGGGAGGCATTGAAAGAGAGAGTGTCCATGAACTGTAAATGTACCATGCGTTTTCAGTTTGTAAGAACTGTAAGGAGGTTAGGAACTCAAGGAAAACATTAATGTTTGAGCAAGAACACTTCACAGAGTAATGAAAACAAAAAATGTCACATACGTATGAGTAAACAAAGGATAGTGGAGTCATCAGCCACTGGGGTGGCCCAGACTGTGTTCCCTGAGGAGGTTCAGGGTGGAGAAAAGCGGGACACTGGCCCCTAAAGACTTAAGGTGGGTGTCAAAGGGGTGGTGTCAATACGCCCAGGCTCTTGCATCTTTCCATACATAGAGAAGCATTACATTCATTAACTTGCGATGTCTGGTTTTCTTTAATTAGCAGTCATCTTTCAATGTTCAGGTCACCTGCGTTTTTGTTGCAAAAAACTCCTATGGGTCCCTCCCTTAGTTCCTTGGAATAAAATATAGCTTTCAGCTTTATGTTGTGCTTTATTTGTTCAGTCAACAGTAAGGAGATGTCTTTTTTTACTGTTCACGACTGCACAGCAACGCCGGTGACCTGGTCATTTTGCTCCTTGCGAGTTTTGGGGTATTTTTTTGAGGTTCATCCTTTATGGTCTCCACCAGCCCCGCCTCCATCTGCTGTCACTGTGACTGGATCACAAGCTCAGAACTCCTGAAGAGGAGATGAATTAACTGCCATCCAATTAATATCCTGTTGGGTGGCAGTCTCTCCTCTCATCTGTGGGGATGCTCCGGGAGTGATTTCTAGTCCCGATAACTGTTGTTAGCATTGACCTCAAATATGGCGTTTTTCGTGTGAGGGGTGAAACTGGTTTTCCAGTCAAATGGATGCGTGTTGCCCCTTCCAGTGTCCTGTTTCTGCTCTAGTGTAGACAGCGTGACAGGGTTGAGAGGCCATACTGTCCACACCAGCGTGCGTGTGAGAGTGAGAGGAGGGAGACAGTAAAATAGAGTGAAGGCCGATACGGAAAACAAGCGTGTGGTCACCAAAGGGGACAGGGAAGGGGGAAGAGACAAATTAGGATTGTGGGATTAACAGAGACAAGTCTCCGTGTATAAGACGGACAAGCAACAAGGGTATACCGCATAGTACAGGGGATTATACCCAATGTCTTGTAAATAGCCTATAATGGAATATAGTCTGCAAAAACACTGAATCACTTTGCTATACACCTGAGACTAACACAATATTGTAAACCAACTATGTGTCAATTAAAATAAAAGCATAGGGTGAAGGCATAAGCCAGCACTGTCTTGGCCAAACCAGGATATATGTCACCTAAATTAGAGCAAAAAATTGATAAGTCACAGACTGAATAGCATTGAAACAGATACATTACCATATGTAAAATAGATAATCAGTGGGAGTTTGATGAATGACGCAGGTCACCCAAAGCAGGTGCTCTGTGACACTTGGGAGATGGAATGCTGAAGGAGGTGGGAGTGGAGGGGGGCTCAGGAGGGAGGGGACATGCATATGCCTATGGCCAATTCATGTTGATGTATGGCAAAAATATCATATTAAAAAACTTCACAATACTGCAAAGTAATTATCCTCCAATTAAGTAAGTTAAAGAAAAAAATGCAGATTGAGATTCATGCCCTAGGGCTGCCATCCATCAGCGGTGCACTTGTAGCTAGCCGTATTTTCTCTGTAAGCTGCATTTTTGTGTCTATAAATGTGCGTTTAATGGTTTTCTCTAGTACTCTGTGGTTCGAACATTTTTCTGCCTCTTTGTAATTATTTCTTGAATGTCTGGCTTCCCTGTTAGCGGTGTGAGGGTAGAATTTCGCCTGTCTTTTTTCAACCACATGTCTTTGTGTTGATCACAGTGTCACACTTATGGTGGGCACTCTGTTGCTCTTTTTGCATGAGAGAGTAAGGGATATAGTGTCTGCTTTATAGATAGAATGTTCTTGAGAAAGTCATTCAGTTCTCAGCTTGCTCTTATTGATGGCCAGTAGTAGTAATATCCGGCTTGTGCTTGGAAGAGAGTGTCTCTAAACTAATGATGTTAATTTCTCAGATTGCTGAAAATCTCGAGTTCCATCATTTCTGTGCGTGAGCTTCAGGAAACACACCCACACACATACTGCTTATCTATAAAAGTTGGGAGTTAAAAAATTATTTGCTAGGGATGTTGAATCATATAGACACATTTGTTGATTAACTCATCCATCAAATGTTTATATGGTGCATGTGTGCTGCTGACTGCTATAACACAGTTTCCAAGCACTGAGGGTCCAGAAACGGTCCCTAGAAACACCGAGGAGAGAAAGCAGAAAAGTAGCAAACTTATGGAATTTGATAGTTCAGTTCAGTTCATTTCAGTCACTCAGTTGTGTCTGACTCTTTGTGACCCCATGAATCGCAGCACGCCAGGCCTCCCTGTGCATCACCAACTCCTGGAGTTCACTCAAACTCATGTCCATCCAGTTGGTGATGCCATCCAGCCATCTCATCCTCTGTCATCCTCTTCTCCTCCTGCCCCCAATCCCTCCCAGCATCAGAGTCTTTTCCAATGAGTCAACTCTTCCCATGAGGTGGCTCAAGTATTGGGAGTTTCAGCTTCAGCATCATTCCTTCCAAAGAACACCCAAGACTGATCTCCTTTAGAATGGACTGTTTGGANATGTCCATCCAGTTGGTGATGCCATCCAGCCATCTCATCCTCTGTCATCCTCTTCTCCTCCTGCCCCCAATCCCTCCCAGCATCAGAGTCTTTTCCAATGAGTCAACTCTTCCCATGAGGTGGCTCAAGTATTGGGAGTTTCAGCTTCAGCATCATTCCTTCCAAAGAACACCCAAGACTGATCTCCTTTAGAATGGACTGTTTGGATCTCCTTGCAGTCCAAGGGACTCTCAAGAGTCTTCTCCAATACCACAGTTCAGAAGCATCGATTCTTTAGCGCTTAGCCCTCTTCACAGTCCAACTCTCACATCCACACATGACTACTGGTGTTTTCAAGAAAATAGAGCAGATTATAGAGGGCAGAATGTTTGGGTGGTGAGAAAAGTACTCTTTGAGGAAGTAACATCTGATTCAAAACTTGAGAGATCATAGCAACTGAGCTTTGTAAAGAATCGCAGGAAGAGAATAAATTCCAGGGGGAGGAATGGCACGCGCAAAGGCCCTGGAGTGGGATGTACCCAGATCCGGATATGTGGGAGCTGCAAGAAAGTGGGTGTGTTCAGAGCAGGGCAAGAAACACAGGGCATCAGGAAACCAGAGGAGACAAGATCAGAGAATCTGTGACGATCAGGGCATGAAGCTTGAATCTAATTTGAAGAGGAGTCACGTGTTTCATTTTGATTTTTAAAAGATATCTCTGGTAGGTGGAGGAGTGGTAGACGAGAGAGGAAGCAGGGAGCCAGGTTGCAAAGTGACTGCAACAGTCCATGTGAGAGGTGATGGCACCCAGGAGGAGAGGTCAGCTTTGGGATGTCTTGTGAAAGGAGAGCAGGTTGGTTTGCTGATGGATTGGATTTGGGATGATAGAGAAACAGGTGGATCAAGGAGGATTCCGAGGATTCTGCCCTAAAACACTGGAAGACGGTGATGTGGTGATGGCATTTTGTAGAGATGGGGAGCAGGGCTGTGAGGGGCAGGAGCGGGTGTGATCTTGGGGACAGGAGTGAGCGAGTGATCAGAGTCCATCTGTGCATGAGCTTCAGATGCTGGTGGATACCGACTTGCAGATGTCAGCTTGGCAATGGGTTTTACCAATACAGATTTTATGGGAAAGATCAGGACCAGTGTAGTGATTTGGGAATTTGTCAAGGCAGGAGGAGAAGGGGGGCAACAGAGGATAAGATGGTTGGACGGCATCACTGACATCATATGACATCATATTCATCATGGACATGACTATGAGCAGACTTGGGAAACCTGGCATGCTGCAGTCCATGGGGTCACAAAGTCGGACACAACTTACTGACTGAACAGCAACCACGACAACAAAGAGGTCACAAAGCATGGAGTTGGATAAGGTCACTGGGAAGTTTCTGAGAAGGAAAGCCAAAAGAGACAGACAGAGTTGGAGACTTGATGGAAGGAGGAGGGCCTCGACCCCAGAAAGGCTTTTTACAAGGTGGCACCCAGGAAGGAGGCAGACCAGGGGGTCCGGGTGTCCAGAACACCGAGAGGATAAAGCCTTTAGGAGCAGGGTGTGGGGCTCCATTGTAGGAAATGGTTCAGCTTGAAGTTGAAGATATACTTAGTGACAGCACCTACTTCCAGGCTAGGCTTAATTGTGCCGATAAATCAGAGTATTTTTCTCTTTTCCGAGATGAGAGAAGAACCATGATCCATTTCTTTCCTCCTTGAATACTGTATGTGGAGACATTTCCCTCAATGCTAGCCAATTAGCACAGAGTCCATTAAGTGTAGGAGGAAGATGTGGACTGGTGAAATTTACAAAAGCCAAGCTAACATTTCCAGATTTTCCAGCTGCATGCCATCTTCTGAGACGCTGTAAAGGACATTGCATTCTTCACTCTTGCATTTATAACTGAGTTTTAAGTAACTTTATTTTCTCTTCCAGAGCCCTATATAGAGCAGTGGGAAAAGCTGTCCTTTCCTAGGGAAGAGAGAGTTTGATGTCCCTAATTTGGCTTCCCCTTTTCAGGCTTCCATCTTTCTCTGTTTATTTTGAACTTTCTGAATCGAATGTCCAGGGTCAGTGTCTGTCGCTTGACCTGAGGGCAGCGGCTGCTTTGCTGTGTTTTGTTTTCCGCTTTCCACAGAAAAGGAAAAGATGACAATAGATTTGCTTCTTCCTCTTTAGTTTCAGATCTTATGATGACAAATGGGAAGGCAGTATTTCAGATCCTTCTAATGTCATGGATCACTGGAGCCCCAGGAATGTCAAGGCTTTACTATTTGGACATCATCCTAAGCAACTCAATTACGACCTTTAAAGATTTCCATTCGTGTGATCTTGGCACTGATGGGGAAACTGCCCAAAGAAACTAGAGACTGGAGGCCATCCAACCATCTCATCCTCATGATGCTGTTTATCATATTCCGAATCCTAGAGACCTCGAAGTATTTTATAAAGGCATCCTTGCTTGTGTTGTACTTTGGTTGTTTCGTTTCTTGTGGTTCTGACCCTCTAGGGAAGCCCTCCGTTGATCACCCTTCAGTAGATACTTGCCCTCCCCCTCACCCCTAACAAGATACCTGGGAGGCACCTGAAACCTTTCTTCACCCCACATCAAAGTGGTGACAAAGTCTGGATAATTCTGTCTCCTTTTCAGTTTTTAGTTCCTTGCCCTGCTTTGTTTGTCCTCATTAGTTATTAATAAGATGACATCAGGGTCGGTGGCATCATCAGAGCCCACTACCCTGTTACTCTAACTGCTTTCATCACCCTAGCTTCTTATCCCCAGACCCATTCTTCCTACAGCATCCTTAGAGTTGCTAAGGCATCAAACCAAACCCAGACAGAATCTGGGAATGATCCACTCACGGTCCAGTTAAAGACCCACAAGAATCTCCTCGATACCAGCAGGATAAAATCCCAACAGCCTGGCGCATGCTTCCAGGTTTTCCATGGGAAGCGTCCTCCTGTTTGAGCTCTCGGCCCAGATCTGGAGACCTCAGGGCTCTCCGTGCTGCCTTGACCAACCCGCATGCCCTCTTACACTGTCCACATGCTGCCCTGCCTGCCTGGTCATCAGATGTCTCCCCTTGTATGTTTCTGCACTCTGACACCACACAATCTGCCTTTTATCTTCTTTCTTTTAATGAAGTACAGTTGATTTACAAAATTGTGTTAGTTTCAGGTATACAGCAAAGTGATTCAGTTATACATTCATATGTACACACACACACACACATAATCTTTTTCAGATACTTTTCCGTTATACGTTATTGCAAGATATTGAATATAGTTCTCTGTGCTATACAGTAGGACCTTGTTTATTTTATATACAGTATGTGTGTATTTGCTAATCCCAAATTCCCAATACACAATCTTCTTTGATTTCCCTTCTCTGGCCCCTCGTTGCAGCAGAATTGACACTCCTTCCATGGTTCTGTCTGGCTCACCTTTCTTTCTCAGCCTCTGAAACACAGCACATTAGGTGGGCATTCACGTGAGTGTCTCCTTCACTGTAGACACCACATCCTATTTGCCTTATTCATTGTTTCATTCCAACATCTAGTGTAGAACCTGGTAATCACTCACTGTGACAGAGGAAGGGAGGGAAGAAGGGAGGNGGAGAAGAAGAGGTCGACAGAGGATGAGATGGCTGGATGGCATCACTGACTTGATGAATGTAAGTTTGATTGAACTCTAGGAGTTGGTGATGGACAGGGAGGCCTGGCGTGCTGCAATTCATGGGGTCGCAAAGAGTCAGACATGACTGAGCAACTGAACTGAACTGAAGAACATGATACACGTTCAATCCTCAGATATTATAATCATAAAAAGAATAGCTTTAAGAATATGTCATACCATGGCTATGAAATTGGAAAGTTCAGGCCTATATTTTCTTTTCCCAATACAGTAGAAAGGTTTCCTGTGATACTTAATGTGTATGCGTGTGTGTGCTAAGTCGCTTCAGTTTTGTCCAACTCTTTGCAACCCCATGGACTGTAGCCTACCAGACNGAAAGTTCAGGCCTATATTTTCTTTTCCCAATACAGTAGAAAGGTTTCCTGTGATACTTAATGTGTATGCGTGTGTGTGCTAAGTCGCTTCAGTTTTGTCCAACTCTTTGCAACCCCATGGACTGTAGCCTACCAGACTCCTCCATCCATGGGATTCTCCAAGCAAGAATACTGGAGTGGGTTGCCATGCCCTCCTCCAGGGGATCTTCCCTGCCCAGCAATGGAACTGGTGTCTCTTATGTCTCCTGCACTCTCAGGCAGGTTCTTAACCACTGGCACCACCTGGAAAGTCCATAATACTTAATACTTGGATTAAATTAGTCAAGTTAGATGATTTATCTGAGCCTCAGTTTCTTCACCTGGAAGATGGGATAATAATATATACTTTGCAGGGGTCTTGGGAGGGCGTCAACATACAAGCCACCTAGGTGAATAGTCCTCAAGAGTGCTTAATAAACATTATTCTCTCTCCAGCTTCATGTCCATTCATTCATAAAGCTTCTTCCCCAATTCAAAACAGAAGTCTAAGGGAGAGAGGACAAGGGCAGAAGGTGGTTCATGCTATTCTAGAAGTTTCCTTGTGATATTCACTTCATTTTTAAGGGACTGAAGAGTCTGTGAAGTATAGAAGAAAAGGGAAGGGTTGAAATTCTCGTCACTGAAAGCAATTCTGTGTCCGTTGTAATTTCCACTGCATTCTCTGTCCCCCTTCCATCGATACCTCGTGCTCACCCTCCAGCTGCTGGTGGTTTTATCCATGCTCATCTTTGCCAACATATCAAGACTATGGTCCTATGGGAGTCATCTCAGAACCTGTGAAGAGCTCACTGGTGTTTTTCCTTTCTTTCTCTGGGTTTTGAAAATATAATTTTCATGTATATGTATAGGCTTCTGACCATCAATAGATTTTATTAGCTTACTAAAATCAGTAGCTAACTGTGACACACAGATAAAAACAATGCTGTCAGTGGAAATGGGAATCTAGGGGTCATTGTGTTCTGTTCCCAATGAACCCCTGCCAGGTATATTCCCGCATGCCAATATTTCTGTAATTATGCACATCTTCCTTTATCAGCAGTTGCTTGATTGTGTCCTGGTGAGTGGTCTGGAGCATATATGAGCTTGTGTGTATACACACACAATGAGGTGTAACATGTTGTAGTGAATAGAATATCATTTGGGGGCTGTGGGAGACCTGTGTTTAAATTCCACTTCCACTACTCAGTAACTCTGTGACCTTGACCAGTTTACTTAACTGCTCTAAGCTTCAGTCATTTTAATTTAAAAATGAGATTTGGAGGATTTATGCACAGAGCACCACAAAGATGGTAGCTAAGCTATTAATATTCTAAATATAATGAATAATGAAGCAATGCATAAACATTACATACAACATTGTTAACAAACAGGTTTTACGAGAATGGGAAACTTTTCAGAAATATTCGTTGAGATCTTGTGACAGTAAAGACCACAGAGACAGCCAGAAAGTTTTCACAGAATTTTCACTAATCAAGGGAAAAGCAAGGCAGCTTATTAAAAACGTTAGTGCTCTATCAGTCCTTTCCAATTCAGTCATTGGGAGTTAACAGTAACAATACTACTGATTCATCACATTTACTAAAACTTCACCCAGCAGAGATCCTCTCGGGCCTGTAATCTTTCCAGGAGGAACTCTGTCTTAGCACTGCTGCCTCTTCCAAAACACCATCTGGCAGAAAACAGTATCCTGCCTGGAATTCACCGCATTTCTTCATTTGTGAAAACAAACAAAAAAATATTCATTTCCTCCCAAATCTTCTCAGGATCCTTTCTCTGATTTATTATCTTATAGGAATCAGTTTTCCCATGGCCTTCTTGACACTTCCATCAGGGAGCAGGCCAATCCACCGCCACCGCCACCTCCCCCACCCCGCCCCCCACAGGTAGAAGTAGAGCCTTTAAGGGGCACTGTAATGTCACCTGGGTGTCTCATGATTGAGTCTGAAAGGATTCAGTCAGACTCTCCATGGGAATAATTTCTGGGAGATGCTTTTATAGGTGAGTAAGCAGTTCTTATTTGTAAAAAAATCTGCCTAGATTTTCCAGGTCTTTTTACAGCGAATATTTATTACTCATGAGATAAAACACAATGAAAGTTGAAACAGTGTGTGGATACCAAGGTTGCAGCCAGGTAGACTTTTTTTCAAATTGTGTTACTGTTTTCATCTTGAAATGGGCTTTGAACTGGCTGTATATTACCTTACTTAATTTTCCCGAACACATCCACTCATGTTGCCCATGAGAGAGTTTCACAAGCTGACCTAAGTCCCAGAGAGAGGAAGATTTGACAGCTACTGAATTAAAAGCCTTATTTATTTACTTATTTATGGTCATTCCACGTAGCACATGGGATGTGAACCCAGGCCACCTGCATTGTACATCCAGAATCTTAACCACTGGACCTCTACGGAAGTCCCAAGAGCTTTACTGGTTTTTCTGTTGTTGTTGTTATTTTTTATTCTATTTTTGGCTGTGCTGGTCTTCACTGCTACTCGAGCTTCCTCTAGCCGTGGTGAGTGGGGACCATTCTTCGTTGTGGTGCACGAGGTTCTCATTGTGGGGGCCTCTCTTGTTGCAGAGCACCAGCTCGAGGCACAAGGGCTTCAGTTATTGCCTCTGGGGGCTCAGTAGTCGTGGCCCATGGGCTTATTTGCTCCATGGCATGTGGAATCCCCCCAGACCAGGGATCGAACCTGTGTTCCCAGCATTGGCAGGCAGATTCTTATCCACTGTACCACCAGGGGAGTCTGAGCCTTATCTTTTAACACCTACACATAGGTAGCAGTGCAGGAAGTTGAACTCAGGTCTGTCTGATCAAAGTCTGTATTTATCACTACTATTATCCCTTCACACATCTTCTGGAGGTCAAAAATCCAGACTCTGATCAATGTGGTTTCTTTCTGTAGCCACAGCTAAGGTGAATGAAAAAACTGAATTTTCTGCCTAACAATCAAATGTCCAATTCTTTTTCCCCAAACCGATGGATTTTATAAGACCCTTCGCTCTGTTCATGACTCTTTACAGAAAGGGTCTATTCTAAACCCAAAACATCTATAAAATGCTTCTTTCATTTTGAAATTTGTAAGGAAGCTTCCAAAGATACTAAATGAAAAGATAATATGAGAGAGATGGAGCAGACAGGTAATTGAGAGAGGCATAAATAAGGCCAGTTAACGCCAGAATGAAATAACGCATTCCCCACCAGCAACTAACTAAAGAGGAAATGACTTAAAATAAATTTTAGTAGTGCCTAATATTCTTTTTTTTGTAAACAGAATTTGAAACTCGTAATTTTCTTTGGGTTTCAATTTAATGTCCATTAAGTAAGTACCTTCTAAGCCAGTTACATTTTGACTTCCTTTAAGTTTGGGGGAGAAGGTTTGGGGGCAAGTTTTTAAATCTCAAAGGAAAAAACTTTGATTTTGCATTAAAAGAATCTTCTATTTATTCTCATTCAGTTCAGGGTGAGAGCCAGGATTATTTCTCTCGTGGTGTTCCAGTGTCAAGTTTAACTGAATGACTAGGGAATGACTCTAATGGCAGCAAATATGAATTAGTCCAACTGGCAAGAAAGAGATTATAAAACTAGTCATGTGATTTTAAAGTTATCCCAAGTTTGGATTTTGGAAAGTTAGATTTAAGAATAACTGAAACTCAATGCCTAAGGGCAGATAAGAGGAGGAATAAATCTTACCTGTTCTGTCATCATCAAATTAAATTTCAAACCAACCATCCCTCACCTCAATTTCAAGCAGAATTAGCAGGAAAACTTGAGAATGGGATACTCAGGAGGCTGGAGGAACTGACAAAGAAGGGAAAACAAACTCATGGGTCAAACTGTGCAGAGATGGGTGGAGAGTTCACTCTGGCAAGTTGAGAAGTAGCCCTGTTCCCCTCTGAAACCCATCAGATCTGAACAGAGAGATGCTGGATTTTATTATTGTTTATTCCTTGACATAGAGCCAAAATAAGCCCCAAGCTGAATATCCAGCTTTGCATCTAAGGCATTTTTGTGTCTCCACTGTGACAAAGGAAAACACATTTTTTTTCCTGTTGCTATGTATATTGGCAAATATTCTATCCAAAGAATTGTGCTCCAAGAACTCTGGAAACACCTGCCAGCAGAAAACTTGGGAGCTTTGTTTAAACAAGTGGACCTGCCAACTTTCCAGTACTGTTGACTATGCAGGACTGAAAAACGCGGACTATTTTAAAACCTACTTGATGGATAACAGGAACTGGGTCGTGGTGAGGTGGCACAGAATGTGCCTAGAATGGTGTTTATCTTTTTAAATTTAAATATTGCATAGTCTGAGCCTTCTGCAAGGACACTGCAGTGTTCCTCACCCTTCAGTACTGACCCCACCATGTGGCGATGAATGGGGAAATGCTTGGACTGAATTCAAGATATTTGGCAAAACAGAGTTTCCAAGAAACACTGTGGTAATCCCAAGCACCGGGCTCTGACATGTACAGGCATTGGAACACTGTCCTT
Organism: Neotragus pygmaeus; assembly: GCA_006410875.1. Classification (NCBI taxonomy): domain Eukaryota; kingdom Metazoa; phylum Chordata; class Mammalia; order Artiodactyla; family Bovidae; genus Neotragus; species Neotragus pygmaeus. Next base: position 1,121,623 of record SJYV01052997.1, on the reverse strand, counting down.
TAGGTTATCATGAGTTTCTTCTAGTATCTTCTGTAACACCCAGTGTGGACTCTCTTAAGTCTTCGTGAGTAATTAAATTCCGAGTCCTAACTGAACTCTTATATGACAAATGGTCCCAAATTGTCAAATGTTAATTTGACAATTGACTACTATATGTGCTTGTCCAGTAGGAAAGAAGGTTTCTTGGTGTAGTGAATAAAGGCATTTGGCTGTGTACAGTTCAGTGGTTGACTAAAAAATGCCATGCTCCAAACAGTAGCATTTAGTGGCATCTGTTTTCATTCCAACAGGCAGTACTTGATTGTTTGAGAGTAACAGATCATCAGAGGAGGTGGAAGGATGCCAGGTGTCCTTGCAGAGTGTAAGGTTGTCCCACTGAATTTCAGCTGTTTCCTTGATGAAGGATGACATGGCGAAGTTTTCTGGAGGGACCAATGCTGTTACTGCAAAGATCCATCAGCCAGAGGATGTTGGTCTGTTTTGTGTAATTGGAAGGCATAGTGTTGAAAGCCTCCTTCTCAATGTGTCCATCTTCTGACCTGCTACAAAAGTCCTGCCATGCTGAGTTATTCCTTCAGATTATCTTCTTAGGAAAGTCACGTGCATCTTAGATCCTCAGTTTCTTCATGTATAGAAACAGGGATTTAGACTATGTATCTATCATTCAGGTATCATCACAATAAGGGATACTGGGCTTCCCTAGTGGCTCAGATGGTAAAGCGTCTGTCCACAATGCAGCAGACCTGGGTTCGATCCCTGGGTTGGGAAGATCCCCTGGAGGAGGAAATGGCAGCCCACTCCAGTATTCTTGCCTGGAAAATCCCATGGACCGCAGAGCCTGGTAGGCTACCGTCCGTGGGGTCGCAAAGAGTCAGACAGGACTGAGCACTTCACTTCGCTTCACTTCATAATAAGGGAAGCCGGGTAAGCTGCAGTCCAACGATTTGCAAAGAGTCAGACATGACTTAGCAACTGGATGTCAGGACTCGGCACCGAGGGTCAACAGGTCAGTTCTGCCGCTGGCCAAAGAACGTCACATAACCAACGCCAGAGTCACGGAGTGTGGAAATGCTCTCCATTCATGAAGAAGCCAGGGCAAGGGTGTGGGACAAGGAAGGGACTGAGATCAGTAATTCAGCCTACGGTAGACTGGCTCAATGGGTTCTAAACTTTTGAGTCTTATAGCTGTAAGAGATTGTGCTTCAGTGCAGTCTGTTACAGGATCCCCAAATTTAAAACATACAAAACTACAATCATTCTCTAGTCCCTCTAGGGAATTCCTCAGGCATTGGACTTATTTCTTAAAATATTTACTTATTTGGCTGTGCCCAGTCTTCATTGGAACTTGTAGGATCTAGTTCCCTGATCAGGAATTGAACTCGGGCCCCCTGCATTGGGAGCTCAGAGTCTTAACCACTGGACCACCAAGGAATCCCAGGGCATTGGATTTAAAACCTAGTACACATAAGTATCATGCTGTGAGCTTGTACAAAATAAGATTCTGTGGCCTTCTGTAAGACATTAGGAGAATTGAGATGGGGACCTAAAAAATCCCATTTTTTAATAAAAAATCTCTAGATAGTTTGGATGCCAGGGCTTTGTGGAGCCTGCCTCTTCTATGATCTCAGGGTTCTAGGCATTACCTCTGTCTTGACACCATGTGTGAGTACCAAGTACCAGCATCAGTTAGCTGTGTCATGTGATATACATCAGCTGAAATATATTACTCTTCTGATCCCAGCTGATGCATTTGGCAGGGACAGCAAGTCCAGGAGCCAGTGCGGTAGAGGATGTGGAAGCAGGAAGGGAGCCAAGGCATCTTGTGAAGGTATGAATGTCTCAGATTTTGTTTACAGTAGTCCTAAACAGTGATGTTCTTAAGCGGTGATTCCAGAAGGTCAGTGTTAATATGCAGTTATCCCTGGTGGTGAGAAACTCAAGCAAAACCTCAGTCATTTAACATATCAGTGTAGACCCAGAGAACAGGACAACAAAACCAGCAGGATGCGGTCCTTCTTTTCTCTTTCTCTTTTTCGTCAATCTCTTTCTCTCTACATATATTTCTGTCTATTTCCCTATCTACCTGTCTATCTTTCCTGATTGGCGGACGTGGGTTTTAGCTGTACATATTTGAAATCCCTAGGGCAGGCCACTATGTCTCGAGGGCAGACTGGAACTAGGACAGGACCTGACACTGCAGATCAGAATTCTGCAGGCAGAGTTCTCTACCCTTAAAGTACCCTTAAACCGATTGAATCAGGTGCAACTAGATTGTGGAGGATATTCTCCTTTAGATGTTAATCATATCAGCAAAATACCTTCTTGGCAACGCCTGGATTAGTGTTTGACTGAATGCCTGTGTGTGTGCTAAGTTGCTTCAGTCCTGTCCGACTCTTTGAGATGCTGTGGACTGTAGCTCGCCAGCTCCTCTGTCCATGGGATTCTCCAGGCAGGAATACTGGAGTGGGTTGCCATGCCCTTCTCCAGGGGACCTTCCTAACCTCGGCATTGAACCTGAGTCTCCTATGTCTCCTGCATTGGCAGGCAGGTGGTTCTTTACTACTAGCGCCACCTGGGAAGCCTGTTTGACTGAATAACTGGGTACAGTAGGTTGAGCCAAACTGGCACTTAATACTGACCATCATAGTTAATGATTCTTCTTGATTTTTGTCACATTTTTATGTTACTTACAGTCTTACTTAATATTTTCTACTAAGGTGACTCATTTCCTTCGAACTTTAGCCTCCTCCTAGGCAATAATAACTATGAAATTCCTGATTCAATCTGCTAGTTATGTAGATTATACAAATAATAAGATTAATTATAACTATTAAAATGTCACCTTAAATAATTCACCACATCCTCTTGGAAATGTTCGACTAGTTCATCAGATCTCTTGCCACAGAGCTGGGTTGAAAAGTTTCCTGTGCAAAAAGGAGGAATGTTAATAAACAAAGTCAAGTCTTCGGTCAGTTGCTCAGCCTAGGCGTGACAAAGTACAGGAAATATTTTCTGTTAGAGAAAGCCTTGGTCAGAGCAGGTGTGTGATTGTTTGAGAAGAGGAAGTGAGGACCTGTGCCCAGAAGGAAGGATGGAAGGATGCTTAGGGCTTTCTGAGAGTTTTACAGATACTTGAAAAATGACTTTAGCTGCTTGTGGGTGGTGCTGGTAGTAAGAGTCCACCTGCCAGTGCAGGAGGCCTAAGGGGCGCCGGTTCGATCCGTGGATCAGGAAGATCACCTGAAGGAGGACATCAGCAGGCAGGTGGTTCTTTACTACTAGCACCACCTGGGAAGCCTGGTGGCAACCCACTCCAGTATTCTTGTCTGGAGAACCTCATGCACAGGGGACCCTGGTGGGTTACAATCCATAGGGTCACAAAGAGTCAGGCATGATTGAAGTGACTGAGCACGCATATATTATAACTTTTAGGAACACTATGGTGCAAAAAACTGGAAATAATTGAGTTCATCAAACTAAAGCAACAGAAGATGAAAAAGAAATAATCTTTGCCCCTAAAACCCTTATAATCTAGTGGTAGAGATGAATATCGAAAGATGACTGTGCAATACCTTTAGACCATGAAATTTGCACCTTGTTTTAAGTACGTGGGTATGTTCCGGTGTGTCCGAGTTTATAGTCTATGGGAAGTTGTGTGAAAATTGGGTAAATCTTGGTTATGTTGAATTGGTTCATGATCCACTATATCCTTCTGTGATCAGTCACTCTCAGCTGTGTTCTACTCTTTGTGACCGCGTGGACGGTAGCCCACCAGGCTCCTCTGTCCATGGAATTTTTCAGGCAAGAATATTGGAGTGGGTTGCCATTTCCTACTCCAAGTACTCCACCAAGGAGCTATTTTTAGTGCTTTGCCTTCTATATATCCTTCTACTTTTCCTATATCCCTCTACTTTTCTGTATATTTATTAATTTTTGAGAGCTTGATATTGAAACACCAACTACAAATTTTAATTTGTCTGCTTAGAAAATAATTATATTATATAGTGGAACTACATGTAACTTTGTTCTGTATTTTCCCAGTCTTCTGTAAGTGTGTTCTTTCATAATTTAAAAAATAGAAAAGAAGAAAGAAAAAAGGAAAAAGCAAAGTGAAAAGATGACTGCAGACCAGTGTAGAATATGCTGGTAGAGGCTTGCAGGGGTGATGAGGAAGGGGCCAGGCAGTCAGGAGGGCTGCCTGCAGGAGAGGCTGTCAAACTGAGGCTCAACAGGAATTATAATAGTCTGGTAAACAGGGCCTGGGTATTGGGAGTGGGAGGAGCATTCCATATAATGTGGAAGCATGAACAAAATCAGACTTGAGCTTGCATTGTGTGTCTGTGTTTGTGTGTATTTAGAGGACAAAGGCCAAGGGTGGATACAGTACAGAATTGGCGTGACCCCTGGTGCCTGAAGCACAAAGTGTGGGGCTTGGGAGGGTGGAGAGGCAGGCACAGGTCATCCCGATGAAGTCTTTTCCTTCAGCTAGAGGAAGTGCTGGATTTCCCAATGATCAGATCACACACATGCTTCAGATACCACGGAGTCAGGAGAAGGACATTTATTTTATTTTCAGCCAGTTTGTATATTTTTAAAGTAAAAAGTAGTTATTTTAGGGGGAAAAATCCCAACATTGGTTGTTCTTACACTTCACTCTTCTGGCATTGCTTTTGTTTTTGAACTACATCTGGCAGAATGGAGGTGGATGAGAGCTGAAGTCAAGTATCCTGAATGCAATGTTACAGCTTTCCTGGATGAGTTTTACTTATTTATTTTGATTTTTTTTAAACTGGAGTATAGTTAATTTATAATGTTGGGTTAGTTTCGAGTGTACAGCAAAGTGATTCAGTTATGTGTGTATGTGTGTGTGTGTGTGTGTATTTTTCAGATTTGGATGTGTTTTCTCGTATACTGAACAAAGCCATCCTATCTTAGCAACCTCTCCCACTGTCTTAAGGATTTCGTTTATTTGCTTTTATTTAGTGGTTCTCTGCAGAGAACATAGGAAATGTGTGTAAGCATTCCAGGCTGTCACAATGATTGGGATCGCTAATGGTTTTTAAGCGGGTGAAGACTAGGGGTGTTGCTACAGACTGAATTTTGTCTTCCCTCCCCCATCCAAATTCAGGTGTTGAAACCCTAGTGCCCCTGGTGAGGGTATTTGGAGATGGGTCCTTTGGAAGAGAATTGGGTTTAGACAAGGTTGGGGCTCCCGCGTGTATTACTGTCCTTATAAGCAGAGGAAGAGACACACTCGCTTTTCCTGCCACCCCCATGTGAGGACACGAAGGCGGCTGTCGACAAACCAGGAGGAGAGCTCTTACCAGATGCCGGCAGCTCGATCTCAAGCCTTGCAGCCTTGAGAGTCGTGAGAAATAAATGTTGGCTATTTAAGCCACCCAGTGTGTAGCATTGTGCTGTTAACAGCCCAAGCAGACTGAGACAGGTGTAATCTTCCTGAACTTGGGCGGCAGTCCCACTGGTCAAAGTGGCGGGTAAAGCTGAGATCCTTTTGTGCTTGAGGAAGGCTTTGGGAAAATATTAAGGTTCCACAGGAAAGGGAAAGATGGATAAGGACAGTCCAAGACAGAGGCCAGAGGTCACAGCGTCTTGCTTAATATCTTCACCACCCTCTCTCAGGGGATGGATATGGAGCTGGGCTGGGAGACCCTGCTGTTAGAACACTGGGCAGGGCAAGTGCCTCTTTTGGCTCGTGTAAGCTGCAGTTCAAACAAACAAAACTCACTCTTGGGATAAGCAGGCCGCACCATCACGCCTGTGTCCTGTAGACTTGTAGTGTCTCAAGGACACTGAAAACTTCACGATTACAGTCAGTCATGTGCAAGAAAGGGTCTTCACAGTGGTCCCAGTACAGGAGACAAAGTGCCTTGTAATGATAATCAGATGCCTGTGAATGAATGGCTGGGTGAACCAGGGAGGCCAGAGGTCACCCCAGGGAGCACAGTAGGTCCAGTGAACTCTGCCCCGTGCACGCCCCCAGCCAAGCCTCCTCGGGTCTGCGCGCACTGTGGGCTTCACTGGGCGGGAGGTGTTTTGATTTCCTCGGGTAAATCATGTGCTTTAAAGCAGGAGGGGAGACACAGTCCTTTTGTCAGACACACACCTGCCTTTGGTGGCTGAGCAAGAGAGACGGGAAAGGCCCCCAAGACTTGCCCACAGGAGCAGTGGTCAAGGCTGAGGCCTCACCATGTCACAGTGCCACCTCCTCATCCCTGTCCCTACAAACCATCCCTGAAATTAACGAACCAGACCCTAAGGAAGGGGCAGAGCAATGGAAGCTTCCTTAGGGTTGTTCTCACCGTGCGCACCTTGTGGAACGCAGAAACATTTTCCGAGAGGCAGCAGGGACCACAGGTCACCAGGCCTGTTGCGAGACAACCCCACATCCTCCCAGGCCCCGCTGCCCCCGTCAGCCGTGGTAACAGTCTAGTTCACACTTGTATTTTCTCAGAACCCCACAGCAGCTCAAGTGCGTCAGCATCAGGTCCGGTTTATTTTGAAGATGCCAAGATCTCCATGGAGACTTGGGGCAAGAAACATAATTTATCAATTTCCATATCATCTTGTCATGGTTTTACAAAACGTTCTTGATGAAAGCAGAGAATGGCAGTAAGCAATTAGTTTCTTCAGATAACAATTCTGTGGGCAGAGAAAACTGCCTGCGAGGCTTCTGTCCTGTAGTCTCCGAGTCCAGAAAGCTTAGTCCTTTTCTTTTTCTCCGAGTGTGGAAGGGGTGGATGAGGCCAGTTGTGCTGTGAAAGGGCCACCGCAGTCCTTGCCACCTTTTTCTGCTTCCCGCCTATATACACTTCCTGTGTTTCTTGGCTTCCTTCTTTGAATGGGGTACCAGCGTCCAGCTGAGCTGAGGGCATCATTTTCAAAGCTGCTGTTTGAGAATGGGGGGCGGGGGAGGGGCAGGCCAGCCCTCAGGAAATGAAGAAACCGGTAGGCCAGGCCTTTGGACGCCATGCTGAGGCCGGAATCGAGACACTTGTTCTTGAGGACAAGAACTACTTTGTAAAGAATAGCCGATGTACTCCTAGCCCAGAAAGTCTGTGCTCAAGCACCGCCAAGCCCTGAAACTCATTTTTCCATAAACAAGCCTCAGCCTTAGACATAACTCTTTTTAGACGCTCTGATGACTTCATGGACCAGGCATGCAGGGCGTCCAGATGTATGACTTGCGCAGCCTCATTCACTGGGGAAACCAACCTTGTCCTTTGATTTGGTCTCAGCACAGATGTAATTTGTCAGAAATGCTCAAGGAGGTCACTTGTCCATAAATTATCTCTTAGGACCCCAACTCATTTTGGAGGTGACTGTCCCTCCTCCCCCATCACAGTCACGTCCTCTCTGGCTCCTTCTCAGGGGAGTGAGTGTTTCTTTAATAAAAACTCAGACTGCCCCAAATCTCTGCACTCTCAGAGATTTCCATACCTAATTGGCTTGAGGTTTTTATGACTTGTTATGAAAAAAAAATAGAAAAGAAAAGAAAGACTTGCAGTCTTCACTGTAATCTTTTTAATGGAAGATAATTCCCAAGACAAACAGTAACACAAGCATATTTTCCTGCCAAACACGATTCAGATTTGACAAGGGTGTCTCATCTCTCCTGCTGCTTAAGAGGAAACAGGGTGATCAGGATCTGAGTAGAAAGAGCTTCATGAAATTCAAAGACTTGTGGGGAGCTGAGGCAAGACAGGCAGGAGAAAACGAGACACTTCTCCAAATTTTGCATGGCTCAGCTCATTCTGCGGTGGTTTCAGACAGATGGCAGAGGTTAGTCTCATCTTCCATCAGCTGTCAGCCTGAGACCATAGTGAATTCCCTTCTAGATGATCTGCTAGCTTTTCTGTAACTCAGGGCACCACATCTTTGGAATTTTTTCAGACCATCCTGATTTCAGCTGTTCTATCCCATAGTCTCTATAAATAGCTTGACTTTTAATGTTTCAGTGTGTGTTCAATTCCAGTTCTTTGTTCAAGGAGTATCTGCATGTAAGAACACAAACCTTAAGTGCACATCTTCAGAACGGTACACACAGACACAGATCGAACATAGCCAGCCTTCTGTGAGGTTCCCTCGTTATCATCATTCTGCTTTGCCAGTTTTGGAACTTTATAGGAATGGGACCACACAGTGTGGAGTTGTTTGGGTCAGGCTTCCTCCACTCAGTCTGACATCTGTGAGGTGCACCCATTATGCCGGAGGCAGCAGGGACTTGTTCCTTTTGACTTCTCTGTAGTGTCCTAATTTATAAAAACACCAGGACATTGGATGGGGGAACATCTTGGCTTTTATTGGTGGACAGTTTGGTCACCATAGCTACAGGATATCAGACATCATCAAAGAGTGGGATAAGGCTTCCCTGGTGGCTCAGTGGTAGAGAGTCCACCTGCCAGTGCAGGAAACCTCGGTTTGATCCTTGGTCCATGAAGATCCAACATGCCACAAGGCAACTAGGCCCTCACACCACAAACACTGAGCCTGTGCTCTAGAGCCCAGGAACCACAACCAGCAACTTCTGAGCCCACGTGCCATTACAGAAACCTGCCCGCCTAGAGCCTGAGCTTAGCAACCAGAGGCTGCTTTGGCGCAGCACAGAAAGAGAGGGCCCGTGCAGCAAGCACCCAGCACAGCCAAAAGTAAAAGGAAGAGGGAAAGAATCTGAAAATAAAAAAGGGGCGCAGAAATACCAGGGGTTTCAAATCCAGTACTATGGTTCAAATACCCATCAGCTCTGCCATGTATTAGCTTTGAGCCCTTGGCAAGTTATTAATATTTATCTGAGCTTGCTTTACATGGCAGAATGTATTTAGTATCCACCATTACAGAGAATATTCCGAATCAAATTATGGAAACTGGTTCCAAGGATAAGGGCCCCAAAGATGTTTTATTCCCAGAGGCACAAACTAATTATTCATCGTTCATTCAACAAATGATTGTGCAGCTGCCTCCACATCCCAGGCTCTGTTCTAGCAGTGGATTGGTCAGCTTGTCCCCATGGAAGTTGGGAAGCAGGATATCAAAGAAGCAAACATTTAAATGAACAAGATCATTTTGCTACCAATCAGTGTCGATGTAGGGGGCTTCCCTGTGGTCCAGTCGTTAGGACTCTGCACTCCCAGTACAGGGGCCTGGGTCCAATCCCTGGTGAGGGAACTAGATCTCACATGCTGCAACTGGGACCCAGTGCAGCCACATAATATTAAAAAACTGAAAGTAAATAAATGTCAGTGCAGAAAATAAAGCAAGGCAGGGAGGTGGTGTAGCGGGTGTTGGGTGCTGATCTAGATAAGGAAGTGGGGAGACCGAGTGGAGGAAGTCATGTGTAAGTAAAAAGCTAAACGATGTGTATGATTCACTTATCTAAGTCTCCGGGAAAAGATACTTGCAGAGGGAAAGCAAGTGAAAGTCCTCGAGGCAAAAACCAGTTTGACATATTTGAAGATCAGCCAGGAACTCCATGGGGTCTCGAAAGAGTTGGACACGACTGAGCATGCACACATACACGCAAGCGCCTAAAGAGAACGGGAATGGGGTGGGGAAGGGAAGTGGGCTGAGACGAGCGAGGGAGGCAAGGGCCAGACCCTGTGCACCCACCCCTCACTGTCAGTATCCCAAGCTTCTGTTGCAGCCTACAGGCTGCTGGGATGTTAAATGACTTCCCCAAGATCTCTCAGAACCAGAACTGAACAAGAGTCCAGGTCTTCTGGGACACGACTAACTAACATGTATCTCAGCTCCCTCACCGAGGCTGGGAAATGAATGATCAGATGTGAATGATATTTGGCAGCACCCACTTGAATGGGTTCCGAAGCTTACATTAGTGTGGAGTGTGCTGTGCTGCAGGGGAAGCAGGGTCGACCCTGGGGCCAGATCTGGCTTGCTGCCTGTTTTTATAAGGTCCATGAGCTAAAACAATTTTTACATATTTATATATTTGAAAAAATATCAAAAGAAGAATAATATTTTGAGACATGGAGAATTATTTGACATTCAAGCGTGTGTCCACATGGTTTTATTGGACTAGAGCTATGCTCATATGTTTATGAATTTTCTATGGCTGCTTCAGGGGCTCTGATGGTGGAGCTGAGTTGTTGTGATGAAGATTATATGAGCCTAAATGCCTAACATTTTTATTATCTGGCCCTTTACAGAGAGTTTCATGATCTCTTCTCTAGAGTATAAAATCCTAACAGTTCAACTGAAATAGCTACCCTCTCAGGATCCAACTTTAAATAATGCAATATTTTTGGAAAATCTTCAGGACAAATAAGTTGCAAAATATACTCCTAGACAGCCGAGTTCACCTTTTATGTAGCTTTGCTGGCTTTAAGCCATTATAGGCATAGTAAAGATTTTGATTACAGAATATTTGATCTGCATGACTTCTCTCTGTGAGCAATTAGACAGCAGGTCCAGACTCTTGCACATCATTAAGGCATCTACTCATGTATAACAGAAAATTCCTATTAGTCTGTACCATCATGCTCATCCTTTTCTTTTCTATGATGCCAGTGTATGCTAACTAGAGGGATCTCAGTCATTGAGAAAAACCAAGCATAGGTGGATGGTGGGGAAGAAAAGAGGGTGTTATGGCCTGAATGTTTGTATCCCTTGTCAATTGAGATGTTGAAGCCCTAACCCCAGTGCGGTGGTGTTAGGAGGGGAGCCTTTGGAGGCAGTTGGGGTTAGAGGTCATGAGGGTGGGGCCCAATGAGGGGATTAGTGTCCTTGTAAGAGTAAGTAGCCAGAGCTCACTCACAGTCTCTGTCCTGTGAGAAAGCAGAAAAGAGGTGGCCCGTAGATGACCATACCAAGTAAGTCAGAAAGAAAGACAAATATCACATGATATCACTTATAGGTAGAATCTAAAAAGTGATACAAATGAATTCACAAAACAGCAACAGACCCACAGGCATAGAAAACAAACTTATGGTTACCAAAGGAGAAGCAAGGGAGAAATAAATTAGAGTTTGGGATTAGCATGTTCACACAACTACACAACTCTGCATAAAGATGGGACCTACTCTACAGCACAGGGAACTCTACTCAGTATCTTGTAATAAGCTATAATGGCATAGAATCTGAACAAGTATATATATTTATTACTGAAATCACTTTTCTGTACACCTGTAACTAACACAACATTGTAACTCAAGTACAGTTCAGTTTTAAAAAAACTTGTGGGACTTCCCTGGTGGCTCAGTGGTGAAGAATCTGTCCTCCAGTGCAAGAGACACAGGTTTGAGCCCTGATCTGGGAAGACCCCGCATGCTGCAGACAGACAAAGGCTGTGCACTGCAACTGCTGAGCACAGCTTAGGCTCCAGACCCTGGGAACCGCAGCTCCTGAGCCCTCGCGCAGCAACGACTGACACCCCGGCTCTAGAGCTCGCGCTCAGCAGCGAGAGAAGCCCTCACGCTGCAGCTGTAGGACAGCTTCTGCTCACAGGGAAGACCCAGCACACTCAAAAGAAAAAAAAAAAAGTGGCCTATCCCAAGCCAGGAGGAGGGCCCTCACCAAGAACCACATCTGTCAGCACCTTGATCTTGGACTTCCCAGCCTTTAGAACTGTGACAAATGAAAGTTTGTTGTTTAAGCCGCCCAGTCTATGGTATTCTGTTGAAGACACCTGAGCTGGCAGAGACAAAGGAAGAGTAGGGGAAAGAAACTATAAAGAGACAGACCCTTTCTTATTAATTCATCGGTAATTATTTCTACTCTCTCAAGATACTTGTCAGCAACCTTGACACTTGGATAATACTCACGTGGAGTTTTATATAAACATTGCTGCCTTAAGTTCATACTGACTCTTTGCAGTTTTACCTCTTCCTTGTATCTGTTAAGTAAATCCTGAGAACCATCTCATACATTCCTGACAGAGGATGATGAGTATGGCAAAGAATTCTCATCCAGAAAGAAAGGAAAAAAATAAATAATTTCTTGAAAGCCTGAACCAGGCCTACCTTTTTCATACATTCTGTCTATACTGTTGGTGGCACTATAAGGTTAGGGAACCCTTATGATTCCTCATTCTATATCCAATGGAATTGAGGCTTGCATACACCAGGTAAGTGATGCTCGAGGTCACATAGTAGGTGGCAGGGCTGAACCCACAGCTCAGCTCCCCCTAAAGTGAGAGCTACCACCTTCAATCAGTCCCTGGATCCTCAAGAATATCTTTCCACTCCAAGTGCCAGGGAAGAGAAGAACTTCCCTAAAGTATGCGAGTGCATCTGCTGCAAGAAAGAGTAAAAAAACAACAACCCACTGGAGGCCGAGGGTGAGAAATCCCCTACAGCAACAACAGCTTTATTTTAGGGCCCTAGAAAGTCCCTCCTTTGTCTAACACGGAGGGGTCAGAACAACGGAAGGCCTGCAGGGGCCCCTCAAACCGGGCCAGCCTTTCCCCCGACTTTCTCTGCTGCTGGAGCCCACTCTGTACACCCACCAACTCTGAGCCCACCAACTCTGTACACTTCCGAGTCTGTTGTACAAATGAAAGTTACTGTGAAGGGACCATATTCTGATCTTCTTCTGGGGACGTCTTCTCCTTCTTCTTTTTGGCCACACTTCACCGCAGGCCTGTGGGATGTCTGTTCTTCAACCAGGGACTGAACCTTGGCCCCTCGCATCAGAAACGCATAGTCTTAACCACTGGACCGCCAGAAAAGTCCTCAGAGGACATCTTCTTTAAGAAGTGAGTTATTCTCAAAGCTCTGCCACGGTCCTTCTTTTTGGAAGATGTTGGGAAATCTATCCGCAGTTTCTCCCTCTCTAGAGAGTAATGTGTTCTAAATGTTTTAAAAAATATCTTCCCCCTTAACTCCTGACCCTTGTCATATTTTTTGACTGCTTTGAATGCTTTTGTTGAGTACCTATTAAGTGCATGGCACTGGGGTTTGTGCATTGTTAAAACCATGGATGTGAATTAACAAGTGGCCACTCCCAGGCTCCAGCCCCAGTCAGGAGCTGACAGTGTGGTGAAATGATCTGACCAGAGTATACGTCTCTTACCAGCGCCTTCTCCTCTTGGCTGAGTTGCTGCGTTAATCACTGAGCCCGGAGTTCACTTGTCAAACACGGCAGAGACCTGGCAGTTACCTACAGATCTAGTGTCGGCCTGGCTCCAGTGTCAGATATTGCTGTTTTCTTGCTCTGTATGCGGCTTACTTGTGGTGGGGTCGTTGTTTAGTCTTTCAGTCATGTCCAACTCTTTCCCGACGTCATGGAGGGTAGCCCACCAGGCTCCTCTGTCCATGGGATTTCCCAGCCATGAATATTGGAGTAGGTTGCCCTTTCCTTCTCCAGGGGACCGTTCTGACCCAGGGATCAAGCCTGTGTCTCCTGCACTGGCAGGCGGATTCATTACCACTGAACTGCAAGGGAAGCCCATGGCTTACTTTACCTAGCGGCTGACTCTGTAGTGAGATGACCCCTTTGACTGTATTTTGCTTGGAATGTATTATATCAGTGATGCATTGACCACATCCTCCAGTGTGGCTTGGTTCAGAGCTGCAGGTTCTTGTCTAACTTCTGTATCTGGTTAAGTAGGGGGGTGGACAAGGACTGCTATTTAAAAAGGAAAGGATTTTTTAATAATCACCTGACTTGTGTGGCTAATAACTAGCAATAATAATTACTCATGTGTCTCAGGAGACACTTCACAGCTGGAGCATCTGAAGAGCAAGACTATTTCCCTCCCATTAAGAAGTTCACATGTCTTTCTTTTTACAAAGGGAGAGTAGTTTATGGGAGGGATGAACATCAGCATTGGAGAAACTCTGACTTGGGTTCCAGTGATCCCATCTATTACCGTGTCACTTTGGACAAGGCATTTAAGCTCCCCAAGTCTAAAATATCTCTTTTAAAGTGAACACGTGGACATTAACTACTTAATAGGATCACCCTGAGTTGAGGAGATGTCCGTGTTTGACACTGTGGAGTGAGTGTTGAGTCAGTGTTTTCCGCAGTCTCCATCCTTCTGATCTTGATATGAGTTCATTAACTCCTCCAGCAAAGCATGTGGACTCTTGAGGGAAAGATCCACTTTGTGTTATTTCTGTCTTCCCTTTCTTTTGTGGAGGAATGCCTCATGCTAAACTTGGAATCATGGGTGGATTTCATTTTCATCCTTAAACTTTCTTCCCTTTTCTCACAAAGAAGAAAAAGCACTTCTCACAAAGAAAAGAAAAGTGTGAATTTGCATTTCGGTGACTGAATTATGTGCTGAGTGGGAAGGAAAGATGCAGGAGCCTCCCAAACATCCCAGAAATGCCTGGCAGTGCACTTACATGTATATTGGGCTGATTGATAAATAAAATGTCTTTTCCAAGCTCATCAACCGATAAATAAGTTCTTCTGTTGGGTTGTGAGAACCATCTAGAAAAGAATGAAGGAAAGAGGCAAGGCAAGGAAAGTCCTGGTTCTGGGTATCCCAAGAGGTAAAGGTCACTACGGAGGATGCAGGATACTGGCAAGTGTATGTGCCGTAAATTCAAAGGACTGCCCTAGCATTCTTGTGATGGACGCTATCGGCAATCATTCTTCCTGGTAAAACAGGAGTTAGCCAGAGTCACAGTGTGCTTGGGTAATGAGCTTTCATTTATCATAATAACCCCATATCAAGCCCCTGAAACTTAACAGGCACCTAGAGTATTCACAGGTTTCTAATCTGGGTCCCATGTAAATAGAATTATGGAAATTGTGGACACGCACTGAGCTCCTTTCCTGGACACAGGATGTGATGGGAAACACCAAACCCCTATCCATCTCGTGTTTGAAATTGTGGGCTTTGTTTTTGTTTTTATTTGTTCATTTTGCAGTGCATTCTGCCAAGACATGAGTACTCCATTAGAATTAAAATTTTATATCTAAGTTAAATTGAGTCATTATAAAGCAGTCAACATCCTGATACCTTTCTCAGCCTTTCTCACTCCTGGCTGTTTTTAGGCAGCCCAGTATCTCCTGAATCTACCTACAGCATACTTCTCCTCTTAGAAAGGGCACATACATTGTAAAGGGGATAACCATTGTGACTGGCATATATTTCGCTGTCTCTCCAGCTCATGTGCTAGCGCCCTCATCTGAGAACCACTTCCTTCCCTATAGACCTCTGCTCCAGGTAGCCCTGATTCTACGATATGCCCTCAACCTTTTCCTATAAAGGAGTGAGGGGGTGGGGGAATATGACCCTAAGTGAGCTGCGGAGAATCTCCCTCCTGGGAAATTGAAATTAATACTTAAAGACGAGGAATATGCCTCTGCATATACCTGGAACAGTCAACAGGGAAACTCAGATGCCAAGAGGCCACTCAAACAAGAAAGCAGAGAAGGCCAATTTGTACTTCACAAGTAGAATGAAGTTTTTGAGTGAAAAAAAGGGCAGAAATGAGAAACTTTTGGGGTTTTTGTAACATTCCGTCTCCTAATTTCAGTTCCTTCTGAAAACTTAGCTGTATTTTGACTTTGGGTTCTGTGAAGCACCCCTGGATATGTTTAAGAGATAATTCTCCCCTTCCTCATTTTCCTTTTTTTAATTAAAGGAAGTTTAAATAAACTCCAGTGATTTGGCAAAGAGGCGTAACTAATATAAACTTTTACCAAAGACACTTGTTTTTTTCATCTTTTCTTCTTTAGGCTTCCCTGACAAACCAGCTGTCTTGGGGCTGCTTCCTTGATTAACTTAAACCTGCATTGTATTGACATCATTTATAACATGCTCTTGAATCAGATTGTTTGAGCACCTCTGGAGTCATAATGGTCTATTGTATAAACACAGCATCCATGAGATTTATAAAACTTGCATTATTTATCCAACAGACTGTATAACTTCTCTGAATGAACCATTATGACTGTCATGGGGCATAAATTCATCTTCGAGCACTTTTGAAAGTGTGACTCACTGCCGTCTTTTGTGTAAGAGAATTTGTGAAATGCGTATTATCCACTCAATGAGCTCTAATGTCTGTCTGGTGAGGTGTAAAGCTAAACTAATCTACTGGGGAAGAGATGAAACCTATGAGTCAAGAAATAATCCCTTATATAAACTGAGTCTAGCATGCCTACACTAAGAAACAGAGAACCTCAAACATTAGCATCTACTCCATCTCTGGACAACAAATACTTGAGCAGATGTTCACTAATGTCTAATCTATTCCAAAGAGTGCTTATTTATGTTTCCTTCACTAGATTAAAACCTAGGGCCATCTTGTTTTTCTCTGTGCTCTTGTTATAAACCCTGGCATAGCTAGGCATTTGGGCTTCCCTCATAGCTCACTCAGTTAAGAGTCTGCCTGCAATGTGGAAGACCCGGGGTTCAATCCCTGGGTCAGGAAGATCCCTTGGAGAAGGAAATGGCAACCCACAGCAGTAGTCTTTCCTGGGAAATACCATGGACAGGCGAGCCTGGTGGGCTACAGTCCATGGGGTCTCAAGAGTCAGACACAACTGAGTGAATAAGCACACATGCACTTTGCTAAATGAATGCCTGTGTAAACTCATATAAATGATCTTATTTAGTTTCAGCAATAACCCTGTTTTACAGATGAGGATCTGTGACTCAGGGGTGGCAAATAATTTCTTCAAAGTTGGACAGATTTGGTGGGTTTTAAAAGTATTTATTATATTTTGACTGTACTGGGTCTTTGTTGTGGTGTATGGGATGCTTAGATGGGGTGTGCAGACTTTAGTTGTGGGATATGGACTTAGTTGCAGCATGCGTGCAGAATCTAGTTTCCCAACCAGAGATCAAACTCAGGCCCCCTGCACTGGCACAGAGTTTTAACCCCTGCGCTACCAGGGATGTCCCCAAAGCTGCATAAACCTGCATGGTGGTAAAGCTGGAATCCAGTCTGTCCTACCCCAAAGCCAGAGTTATTTCTACCAAGTCAGAATGCAGAAAAAATGCAGAGATAATACGAATAGCACATGGCTGCAACAGCCAGCATAAACTAGTACTGTGGATTCCGAATAAGTCAACCCAAGGGGATGACCTCCAGCCTAGAGGACAGGAGGTCTGTGTTTCACACCATCTCTCCTCTCAGTCTGCTGCATGTATTGAATGAATCCTTTTGTTTTATTCATCGTTCCTTTCCTACTTGATGTCCCAGTTCATTTTCTAAAAAGTGCTATTTGAGATATTCATTCTGTCTTCCTTGGCCAGCACCTGGGAGTGAGTGCCTCCTTAAACTTTACTCCCTGGCCCCTGGCTTACCTCATAGGGTCTTATCTCTGCTTCCACCAGAAGCCCGGGAGTCTGCTATCCCCTGACTCTATCTGCATCAATCAGCTGTTAACCACATCTCCCAGAGGGCCTAGCCTAGCTCTCCAAGGAGGTGGAGAATTGGAAGAGATATATTTTATTAGAAAAAATTTTTAAATTAAAAAAAAAATTGACTGGAGTACAGTTGATTTATAATGTGCATTAGTTTCAGGTGTACAGGAAAGTGAGTCCGTTATACATATACATACACCCACTCTTTTAGATGCTTTTCCCACATAAATCATGACAGAGTATTGAGTAGAGTTCCCTGTGTTTTACAGCAGGCCCTTGTTAGTTACCTATTTTACATATGTGGCTTCCCTGGTGGCTCAGCTGGTAAAGAATCCACCTGCAATGTGAGTAGACCTGGGTTTGATCCCTGGGTTGGGAAGATTCCCTGGAGAAGGGAACAGTTACCCACGCCAGTATTCTGGCCTGGAGAATTCCACGGACTGCACAGTTCATGGGGTCACAAAGAGTCGAACACAGCTGAGTGATGTTCACTTTCACTTTCATTTTACACATAGCAGTGTGTATATGTCAGTCCTTAGAGAAGGCAATGGCACCCCACTCCAGTACTCTTGCCTGGAAAATCCCATGGATGGAGGAGCCTGGTAGGCTGCAGTCCATGGAGTCACGAAGAGTCGGACACGACTGAGCGACTTCACTTTCATGCATTGGAGAAGGAAATGGCAACCCACTCCAGTGTTCTTGCTTGGAGAATTCCAGAGATGGCGGAGCCTGGGGGGCTGCCGTCTATGGGGTCGCACAGAGTCGGACACGACTGAAGCAACAGCAGCAGCAGCAGCCGCATATGTCAATTCCAGTCTCCTTTCCCTTATCCTTTGGAAACCATAAGTGTGTTTTCTACATCTGTGACTCTACTTCAGTTTTGTAAATAAGTTCATTTGTACGTCTTGTTTAGATTCCACACGTAAGTGATACTGTATATTTGTCTTTCTCTGACATACTTCACTTAGTAAGATCTTAGAGGTTTTTAATCAATGCTCTCTTCCTCTTTTTTTCTTTCTTTTTTCAGTTTTGCTGAGTGTGGGAATCTTGCCCAGCCTCTGACATCATACAGGTTGATACCCATCACGTTGTCCTTGTATGTACCACGGTAAGAACAAGAATGTTATCCCTCCTCTTAGATGACATTGTCAGATGCAGTTGCCGTTACCCTGCATGAACGCTGCTGTGATGAGCCTTCCACCCCTGATCTGTACTTTGTATCCTCTCTAGTGGACGTCTGTGTAATCTTCCATTCACATCGACTTCTCCTGAGAACAGAAGTGTGTAGTGGCCACACTTTGGGGAAATTCGGGTCTGTGGCATGCAGAGGGCATGGCCACGTGACACACATCTGTCTTTTGTTCTTGAATCCACCTAGGGCTGGGGCCAACATAGCTGACTGATTGCTCACAGCCTTTGGTAACAAAAGCAGGGGAAATCCATAGCTGCTGGAGTTGTTGCTCAAGCTGGGGTGGACTGAGCTCAAGGGCCCCCTTAGGGCTCACCAGAAATGTCTCCCAAGCATTTGAACTGCCCTCTAGAGAATTTTCAGGTAGTCAAAAGGGACAACTTTGGGGAAGAAAGCCCGGGGACAAACCCAGTAGCTTTCCTCTCCCTGCAGAGCTGTGGATTCCATTATTAGCTATCAAGCGTGGTTTTGAATTTCAGGATGAAAAGTTGCGTAATATCTACTGTGTCTTAAAGTCAACTGTCAGCAGAGTAATCAGCTATTGAGAGATATGAGTTATTTTTAGATGAATACAAACATTGGATGATGGATCGTTCAGGGGAGAAAAACAACCTTGAAATTAATTTGGGAAAAAAAAAAAAACCCCAAACAAATGAAACATAACAGCAGCAAAACCAAATTCCACACAAAGGAAAATTAGAAAAAAGACAAAGCCTCATGGATGGCATTTGGGTGATGGTGAAAGACAGACTCAACACATTCAGTTCAGTTCAGTTCACCTCGCCTTGTCTTAATAATGCATTGACCCAGAAGAGAATGATGAACAGTACACACACAGGGAAAAAAACAAAATTCACCTGTTTTGCCGAGCTCTCCAGAGTTTAACTGAAATACGTCCCTGTTCCTATTCAAAGGTGGCCTTACAGGGCTTCAGAATCAAACAATCCCTCCATGTGGAACTGGGGGCTTCCCTGGTGGCTCAGATGGTAAAGAATCGCCTGCAATGCAGGAGACCTGGGTTCGATCCCTGAGTCAGGAAGATCCTCTGGAGAAAGAAATGGCAACCCACTCCAGTATTCTTGCCTGGAGAATCCCATGGACAGAAGAGCCTGGTGGGCTACAGTCCATGAGGTCACAAAGAGTTGGACACGACTGAGCGACTAACACATGACACACCAGCTAGAATTTAACAATAGCAAATGAGTGACAAACTAGGCCACTGCTGAAAATGTATCAGCAGGAGGAAAACATATCACTTCCCCATCCTTCTGCTCCGCCATGATCCACTCCATCCCCACGGGCATGGTGGAAATGGCTTTGCCTACACTGGCAATCCATTTCTTCCATCATATGGAAAAGTCAGACCAAGGTTTTTAGATCCTTGTAATTACAGAGCTAAAAAGCAATTGGAGAAATACATTCTGTACCTTCAGAGGTTTGACATGACTTTCTGGTGCCAGAGAACAGGGCCGTGCTGTTAAGAGATAATTTTCCTATTCCATCCTTCAGCCTTTTCTGCAAGATTCCTAGCACCTTCTTTCGATTAAGTGAATTCAATTAATTACCTTCACAAACACAGCCCATGCATTATTCAGCAGCAGCCAGTTTCTCAAAGCCGTCTCTGCAGTTATCAAGCAAACCTTTCTGTCACTTCCCCAGGGAGAAGGGGCTGGCACCTCCTGGGAGGATCCGCGTTTGAGTCAAAGCTCATTTCGGGGTGGGGACTCAAGACAAGGATGTGCTGACCTGTACTGGGGCAGCGGGTGAGTTGGAGGGTGGATTGATGCATCAGGTATGGAAAAGGGTAAAGGAATCAGAATGATCTCATTATTTAAAAAAAAAAAAAAAAGTGAAATGGTTCATTTGTGGCCTCTTAGAAGTGTGTGCCCAGGAGAGGCAATCCCACCTCATCACATTCACCTCCGTGGGATCTAGTAACCCCCATTCGTGGTTTTATCACAGCAGGATGGCACAGCAGGCTCCCCACACACCAGCAAAGTCAGAAAGAGAAAGATAAAGACTGTATGAGACACTAGTACGTGGGATCTAAGACGCGACACAGAGGAACCGATCTAAGGGACACAAAGAGACTCACAGATTCTAAGGGACACAAAGGGACACAGATTTAGAAAACAAAGTTACCATCACCAAAGGGGAAAAGTAGGGGGAGGGATAAATTAGGAGTTTGGGATTAACGTACACACACTACTGTATATACAGATAACCACCAGCGACCTGCTATAGAGCACAGGAGACTAGGTTCACTAATTTATGTAATAACCATAATGTCAGACTCTTTGCTACCCTGTTTGTAGCCCCCCAGGCTCCTCTGTCCATGGAATTCTCCAGGCAACAATACTGGAGTAGACTGCCACCTCCTCCAGGGGCTCTTTCCAACTCAGGGATTGAACCCCCGTCTCCTACATTTCAGGCAGATTCCTTACCATCTGAGCCACCAGGGAAGCCCTAGGTGATAAAGAACCTGCCTGCCAATGCAGGAGACGGAGATGCAGGTTGATCCCTGGGTGGGGAAGATCCCCTGGAGGAGGGCATGGCAACCCACTCCAGTACTCTTCTGGAGAATTGCATGGACAGAGGAGCCTACAACCCATGGGTCTGCAAAGAGTTGGCCACGACTGAGGCGACTTAGCACACGCACAGCACACACAATAAACCATGATATAAGAACATGAAAAAAGAATACATATCTGAGTCACTGCTGTAAAACAGAAATTAGCACAACACTGTAAATCAACTGTAGTTCAACAAAAAACGCCCCCAAATTGAATACCCTATACTACTTCCCTTTTGATGACCTTGGTCCAAGTCACCATCATCTCTCACGTGCAATAAATGTAGCAGCCTTCTAACTGGTCCCCTTACTTCCTCCCTCACCTTATATTCTCTTCTTACATAGCAGACAAATATTTTTACAAATGTTAATTCAGATTACAAAGCCCTTGAATGACCTCCCCTCTCACTCAGGCAAATCCGCACATTTCTAACAGGTCCCTGCATTATTTTTTCTCCTTCACGCCTTCCTGACCTCTCCAGCACTCTCCTCTTTGCTCATTCTGTCCTGGGCTCATGGGCTTCGTTGCAGTACATTATTTTTTAAGCCATTTTCTATGCCTAAAATGCTCTTCTGTTAATATTCTCCTTCCCTCATAGCTACCTGGCTCAATCCATCACCTCCTTCAAGTCGTTACTGTAACGTAATCTTTTCATTGTGGACTAGCCTGACCGAGTTGTTTTACCTTGGAAACCCTCCTCCAACCTCTGAAATTCCTAATCCTCTTATATATACATTTGTGCCTGCTCAGTCATGCCTGATTCTTTGCAACCTCAGGGACTGCAGCCCACCAGGTCCCTCTGTCGATGGAATTTTCCAGGCAAGAATACTGGAGTGGGTTGCCATTTCCTCCTCCAGAGAATTCTCGACCCAGGGATCAAACCTACACGTCTCCCACATATCTCCAGCATCTCCTACATTATAGGCAGATTCTTTACCACTAAGCCACCAGGGCAGAGTAGGCAATGGCACCCCACTCCAGTACTCTTCCCTGGAAAATCCCATGGATGGAGGAGCCTGGTGGGCTGCAGTCCATGGGGTCGCTAGGAGTCAGACATGACTGAGCGACTTCACTTTCATTTTTCACTTTCATGCACTGGAGAAGGAAATGGCAACCCAGTGTTCTTGCCTGGAGAATCCCAGGGATGGGGGAGCCTGGTGGGCTGCCATCTATGGGGTCGCACAGAGTTGGACACGACTGAAGCGACTTAGCAGCAGCAGCGGCAGCAAGCCACCAGGGAAGTCTAGCCCCTGGAATTCATAATCCTCTTTATCTTCTTCTATTCTTAGTTCTCTGGTGGGATTCCAAAGGTTTAGAGCAGTGCCTGGCACTTAGTAGGTCCTTGTGAAATATTTGTGCATTTGAATGATGTAATCCCTGCTAAAGGCAGTCTGAGCCCATGAGAACAGTTCAGGGTAATTTGCAGAGGCCCCCACAGCCCATGCCTCTTTAAAAAAAAAAAAAAAAAAGAGCTGTATAATCACCAAGAAAACTACCACAAATTACCAAGATCAAAACCCAGAAAGGTTTGCATTTATGAAACACTTAAGCTTGAAGCTAATCTTCCTGCCTTGATTGAACCAGTAACCTTGGCATCTCCATGGAGTTCATAGATTATTTCAGCCTCTGAATATCAGTGCTTAAAACTATCAAGATTCCCAGTTGATTCACTAATTGGGAGTTTTACAAAACAATAAATGGCTTTTTCTCTCTGGCATTTCTGAGTTCAGGAATAAGAAACAGAGAAATTAATTAGATGAACACCAAAATACCACCTTTATCTGTGGTGCAGGAGAGAGCAGCTTGGATCTGCAGCCACAACCGTGAGCCCAGATAATCCTTCTTCCCTTCTTCTTTATTCATTGGTGAAACCCACCGCATCTCTCTGGGGCAGTTTAAGACTCTAAGGGACTGAGTCCCGAGAAAAGAGACTGTATGTCTCGGTGTGGGGTGAGGGAGAGTGGTTGAAAATAAAGATCCATTTTATCTGGTGCCCGCCTTCACTACAGGGCTGTTGTAGGTGAAGAATGAGTCCTTCAGAATTCAGGTTTCTGTCATTTCATTGGATGACAGGAGCTGGCATATTCCACCCGGTAAGAGAATCTTGTAAACTCTCTGGGGGCGGAGGGGGGCGGGGTTGGTCTTGATTTCTTTTTCTGCTCTTATTTAGCCTCCAAAAAGGAGCAGAGGAAAGCAAAGATAGAAATCCTGACATTTGCACTGGTTAATTACTTTCTCCTCCTCCGTCTTTCTCGCCTTCTTCCCCCCACCTTTCCATCCCCTTCCCTGCCTCCTTTCTGGCCACTCCACACAGCATGCAGGATCTTAATTTACTGACCAGGGAACCCATGCCTCTTGCAGTGGAAGCTTGGACTCTTAACCACTGGATTCTCAGGGAAGTCCCTCATTTTTTTTTTCTGATTGCAGTCTTCATCTTTCATGACTTGGATAGAAGAAAAGCAAGGCTGAAACTTCTGATTTCTTGACTTTCTCTTCCTTCCCTTCCCTCTCCCTCCCTACCACCTCTTTCTCTCTTTGAATTTGGGTAAATTTCTTTCATTTATTCCACACAGCATAAGCCAGATGTTTTAAAGTTAGCTGCAGAGGATTATGTTTTCTTGTTTCCCATCATCCTTTCCTAGGACCATAAATCCTGAAATTCTTGAGCCCACAAATCACTGACTTACATAAACAAAGACTGGGGAAAGCACACCGTGACGGGGGCGTTTTAAAGGCTGCGGTTATTCCAGCAGCAAATGCTTTCTGTCATCTTCTTGGTCCCCGACTGCTGCTTCAGCTGCCACTGGTCCATGAAATAATGTAAGATTCAGTTCTGAAGCTCAAGCCCAACCGATCTTTCCAGACATGTCCCTACTATAAAACATTCAAGGTTACTTGTTTAATCATTCATGGAGCTTCCAAACATGTCAGCCTTTTTATGGCATCATTGGTGACAGCTATAATGTTACCAGTAATTACAGACTGAGGAAATGTTTGTCATGAAATGTAAAGCACACTACTGAATAAGTGTATGGCTTAGCAGGAGAAATGACTCTTACCTCCTCTTGCACCTAATCCTCAGCTTGTATTTAGGTCCCCACTCCTACCCCAGGCTTAAAAGTATTCACCAAACCACCCCTTTCTCAGTAATCCTTTAAAACTATGGAACAGGGCTGACAAACTCCATTCCCTGCAGAAGTTGGGAGGTAAAGAAAAGTATTTGGATGTAAGCAAACCAACAGAGCACAATTGACAATAGCTAGCCAGTCAGCTGCAGTGTCAGAGATACAACAGGGAGATGGAGAGACCGTGACCCTTGGAACACTGCCCGCCCTGTCTAAGAGCACAGACACTCTGTCGTTCATTATTGCCGGGTGAGAATGTAGCCGTGCATTGCCAGATCTTCCAAATTTCTGGAGAAGCTGCAATTTGGATATTGATGTGGAATCTTGTATTAGCCCAGATGCTAGCAACTTGTCAGATTTATCTAGCAGAAATTCAAATAGTGCTGTCTGGAACAAAGATCACCTGCAAAGCAGAACTGGCTCAAAACAGCTATTGCTTTGTTATGGGACATCTGAAACCGAGCGTCTCTGGCAACTCCGTTGCTTTGCCATGAACTTCAGGTCACCGGTCAGCTAATAAAGGAGGAACACAAAATGAAAAAAGTTAGATTTAATGGTGCAGATGAAGTACAAATAACTTCAATACTATTGGGTTGGCCAAAAATTTTGTTTCATTTTTTCCGAAACATCTTACAGAAAAACCCAAATGAACTGTTTGGCCAACCCAGTATTTATTATGACAGATATGGGTTGACTACCTGTTTCATACCAGGCACTGGGTGAAATGCCTGGGTCATACTAGTGAACCACACAGTTGAAATCTCTAACCTCTTTGAACTTATTAACCCTGGGGGGAAGATGTATTATTGACATCAATATTCAGATGAGCCCCCAAATTACAGAAAACTGATTTGAACCCAAGTCTGTGGGACTCCAGATCCTTGTCTATTTTCATCTGTGTTCCATGTTCCATGCTAGTTCCTGGGAGGAGTGGGATGAGGAGATGGGGAGATGGCCTTCATAATAAGGTTCTTGTGTGTGTATTAAGGGAGTGGGGTCTGACAGAGTGACATCACATCATGCAGTTGTGACCTTCGTAGCATATCATTATGCAGCGGTTAGGTTTATTCTGCTTGGGTGGGGCGGGGTCTACACCATGTGGCATGTGAGATCTTCCCTGACCGGGGATCAAGCCCGGGTCCCCAGCACTGAGAGCACAGAGGGAACCACTGGACCACCTACTCTTGACTAGAATGGGGCTTCCCAGGTGGTGCTAGTGGCAAAGAACCTGCCGTCCAATGTAGGAGATGTCAGAGACCCGGGTTGGATCCCTGGGTTGGGAAGATCCTCTGGAGGAAGGAGTGGCAACCCGTTCCAGTATTCTGGCCTGGAGAATCCCATGGATAGTCCATGGGGTCACAAAGAGTCGGGCATGACTGAGTGACTTCCACTTATTCTCATTTGACAGATAAGGTAATTGAGGTTTAAAAAAGATTTAAAAGATAGCTCAAGATCATATGGACAATCAGTGGTAGATAATGCAATTCAAGGTCAGTCTGTCCTGATTTAAAGTATGTGATATAAACCCTAGCCCTGCTCTGAGACCCAAATCCCATCCTTTCAAGATCAGCAGAGACAGGGGAGTGAAAAGCTGTGCCCCAGACAGCATGTTTGATACCCTGATTTAATCATGGCCCATCGGCAAGGAAGCCCATGGCAAAGGTCCCTTGTGCAGGCTTGTGGTCAGGGGTTTGAACTCAGCCCTGCTCAGCTATGAAAAGCATAACAGCAGGCAGACAAACCCTTCATCCCCTACTCCGGTCCTTAGCTCAGATGTGGCCACGGTGGATTTGGCTACTGTCCATCACTGCATTCTCTTACTGATGCAGCCAGCTGTCCAAGGAAATTCAGCAGGCCATGTAGATAGCAAAATAAGAAATCCACTAAGCCATCATAAGTGGAAAAAGTCATGTTGTAGGCTAGTCACATTAGAGCCATCTGTTCTTGGTATAATATACACTGAACTAATAATTATCAACAAATATTTTACCTCTCTAATTTGAGGTAAGCTGGGAAAATCTTAGGGCTATTTATAAATAAATGTCTTCTTGTCATGTATTTATGAACAAGTATTGAGTTCCACAGTTTATAAGTAAACTCTTTATCTTTTCCCACACATCTGTTCCTTGTTTTCTGTTTTTTAACATTGTCAACTTGCCTAGTGACCCAAGCTAGAAATCGGAATTGTTTAAAAATTTCCCTCTGCTTCAGCCTTTGTGGGCTTGCCCAGTGGCTCAGTGGTAAAGAACCCACCTGCCCATGTAGAAGATGTAGGTTCAATCCCTGGGTCAGAAAGATCCCCTGGAGAAGGAAGTGGCAACCCACTGCAGTATTCTTGCCTGGGAAATCCCATGGACAGAGGTGCCTGGCAGGCTACAGTCCATGGGATCAAAAAAGAATTAGACACGACTAAGTGACTAAACAATAACATAGTCTTATAGTAATCATCACAGACTATCTGTGTGCACCTCTGAAATTTCTCAGAATCTTTTTGATCTTCATTTCTGCTGTCTTTGCCAAGACTAGTCTTGCAGTCAATTGCTTGGTCAGTGACAATCACTTCCATATCAGTTTTCCAGTTTTCTTTTTTCCCCAATATTGCTGGTTTTAAAACATCTTAAAATGTGATTCTGTTCTGTCAACACCCTTCAAGAATGCTTCATGGTTTACAGGGTAAAATTTGAACTCTCTTGTCATGTATAATGTTTAAGGCCTTTTCTTCTTCCCAACTTTTATTAAGCTTCTACTGTCTATTCCCTGACAGTAAAATCAGAAACAAGGACCGATTCCTGTCACTGAGGGAAGCTACCTAGAATCTAGCGGAGGGGCTGTCTGTGTGAAGACAAATAAGCATACGAGGCGTTAGTGAGAAGTTCGCTTGAGCTGGTACGTGTTTGGTGAAGGAGGGGTTAAGTCCTGTGGGTCAGTCTACTGGCTAACTTCCTCGCATGGGTCCTTCCCACCATCCCAGACTGTGCTGCCCTTGGTTTTAGGCACAAAAGGGAGGACACAGCCTCAGCTCTTTAATGTTTCCTTGCCCCAGGTTGTAGTCAGTGATTCCAGGATGGATTCGTGAACAAGGTGGATCAGACAACAGAGTCTCAGAACTTGTGCAGAGGAACCTGGGTCAGAGACGCTCCCAGTTTCTTTCCCGACAAGGAAACCCAGGAGCTGCTGGCAGCCCTCTGAAAAAAGAAGAAGGAGGCTAAGGTCAGGGGAAGCCAGCACTGTGAGACACAAGCAGAGAGATGACAGGAAGCGCAGTCCTGAGCCGAGGGACCGAGTCCTGCTGAAATGTCGCCCCAGTTCTGACCTGTCTCGTAGGTGAGCTGAGACAGCCTCTGCCGTCTCAGCAGGATTGCTGCGGTTGGGGCCCCAGGCTCCACCCTTCCTCTCTTAGGAACTCTGGGAGCCGCACTTCCGGGGTCTAAAGAAAGGCCCCTCCCCCGGCCTAGACTCCACCCTGTGGGGCCTGCGGTGCTTTCGTCAGCTGTGTTCTCCTGAGTTGAAATGTCTGCTTTTTGCTTCAGGACTCTCATTATTAAGTCTTTCTCTCTCTCTTTTTGCTGAAGCACATACGCAGATGGACTGTGTTCTGGGTGCCTCCCGGAAATCCCCTGCTCATGGTGCATCTTAGGGAACCAGCCTGCTCCTGTTCCCAGTCCATACGGTGTAGGCATCTCTGGCTGTGGCCTTTAGCTGTAGGAGAGGACGCAGACCCAGGCCAACGAGCTGCCTGTGCCTCTCTGGCTGCAAAAATATGAGGTTAGCCGTGGATCTGTGACTAAACAACATCTCTGCAATGTTGGTCAGGGTCCAATCAGAAAACAGCTATACAGGGTTGTCTGAACAGGAAGATTTATTATAAAGGATTGCTGATGTTTTACAGGGGATAAGTTAAAAAGGGATAAAAGAGAAGCTTAAAGAACATTCTAGGGCTGAGGGAGAACACCCAAGGAAGGACCAAACTGAGATGGGATGTTCTCCTTGAGGCCAGGATTCAGACCCCACAGGAGAGTCTTACTAGCCTCTGGATGGTGGGGAGGCTCCTGAGGACGCTCAGACCAGAGCTGGTCCAGCGTTGTGGGGGCGTGGCCAGCAGGCAGAGATTCCCCAGAAGGCTGCCTGTAGGAGTCGCTATGGAAACTGCAGGGAATCATGCTGGAGTCATCCAGCGAGGCTGGGGCTCTGGAGCCGTGGGAACTCTGCAAACTTGTCATCAGGAAGCTGATGGCAAGTGAGCGAGAGCCCTTGTGGAACCCACTCCTAGGAAGCCTGCTGCTTCACCCCAGGAACTGGCCGGGCAGCCGCCCACAGGGCTTTGTTCAGTGGATCTCCCTGCTGGGAAGCCCACCACGGGGAGTGACCTCCACTGAGTGCGTCAGCCCAACACAGCAGGAGCCAGGAGAGGCCAAGCCTGCTGGAACCAGGAAGGGAGCCCTTCGCCTCCCCGGGGCCTCCCCAGGGCCCCTCCAGCACCTGCTGCCGACAGAGCTTACCATCATTCCTGCCGGCAAGAGAAAGGTGTTCCTGCCACGGGAAGGGCAGTGGAGGCCAGATTTGCAGCCAGGAGGTAGTGAATTGCTAACTGGCATCTTTGCAATTTTAATTTTTATTATTTTAATTTTTTTTAATGATTTTATTTGTTTGGGATTTTTATGATAACACTCGGGAAAGAGATGCTCTCTGGAACCTACCGATAAACACTCAGAGCAAGACAACGACTACCTTTCCACCAGGAAAGGTGGAATATCTAGGAGGGGAAAGCCTGCCGTAGCGTCAAAGCAGCACGGAAGAAACGGAGCCCAGAGATGGGGAGAGGCAGGGCATTGACAGCACTGTTGGGTTTTTGGGTCCAGCCATATCTTCAACTTACACACATTAGGACTTTGATAGTATAAAAACCAATTAGTCCCGCCCCATCGCCATTTAAACCAGTTTGAGCTGGATATAAGTGTCTCAACCTAAAGAATACTGATCAAATCACAATAAATTTTTAGCTGTAAACTCAGGTCAGTGTTCTCTCTAATCTGCATGTGTTGTTTCTCATTCTTTGACCCTAATTCTGGATACATCATCCCAGAAGCAGAGGTGATCTGAGATCTAAAAGCTCCATTGAATCAAGGAGTTTTCTTGAACTTGAAATGAAGGCCACCTTTGCTCAGTCCCATGAAACTTTGTGTGCGACATCCTTGGGCTCCCTGTGTCATTCCCTTTGCAAGTTTACCACAGGCTGTTACAGTTTAATCATTTCGTTCTCAGTATCCTATTAATTACAAGGAAACCAATGAGATTGAGAGCTTGAGTGACAGTGATGGGTGGGGTTCTCAGTGAGAAAATCCAAGTTTGAGAGCCTTAGCATTTGCTTCCCAGATTTAGAGTAATTTCTGACTGGATGAAGTCTTTAGAGTGAGCCAAGATACTCAACAAAAACTGAGTATTACCTGCCATTTCTGAATGGAATGATTTCAACATGAAAGGTGAATGAATAGCTCTAATATGGTCCTATAAACTTAAATGGTCACAATTTAAGAAATCGAATTGGTTTTGATGTGTACATTTTCCTACCGCTGTTGAAAGGTAATTTGCCTGAAAGTCAAAGACAAGGGGAGAGAACTTTGTTGAAGGCACAGCAGAATGGTTTCCAGGTGAACTGTGATCTGCTCCATGATCTCAGGGCCCTCGACTGAGGCCAAGTTGTATCCAGAACATTCACTCAAGTAACCTGACAGGGGGGACCATTTGCAAATATGTGGCAGCCAGAAACTGCTCTCAAGTAACCTGGCACTGATCCCAGTGACTGACAGCCTCTATGAATGTCGTCATATTAAAAAAAAAAAGATTTTTGCATTTCCTGTATTCCCACAAATTTAGTTCAAGTTAGATGGTTTGCAGCAGAACAGGACTTGATTGCAAAAAGAAAGAGAACTGATATACCCATCTCATTGATTTTTGACAATTTTTAACATTTTTCATATTATTCTAAAGGAAACTTTTGATCCAAAGTAGGGGAGGTGTGGTAGATCATTTTCATTCAAAGTGGGGAACTTCACACAAAAAAAGACAGATAATATCTTCTTCCCTAATATCCTTCTACTTTAAGAAGGAGAACTGGAGTGTGGATCTAAGCTGAATATTTACCTAGAGATTCTGAAACATAGAGATAAGATATTGGTCCTCCTTCACAAAGGACCATACAATTTTGAGGACAAACAATGCATATGTCAAGATTTGAGCCCAAAGCTCTCTAGTAGGAGAAACATGGTTTCTACAGCCTTGGGGAAGGGAAAGTTCACCTTTTCTCAACAGGCAGAAAATCCTCCCTAGGAGAGAGAGATCTAAAGGTATGCAACGAATACACCCCAGGGCTATGCCAGCTGGTGTTTCCTGTAAGCACGGGTCTTTGAAGTGCTTCCTCTAAGTTCTTGTAAAAGGAGGATCTTAAAGAATCAGTGGGCCCTTGGAAGACCTCAGAGAACCATAATCATTGATAAGCCTATTTGTCCAAGATAGATCAGTATAACTCTGCTCAATTCTTTTTTTTTTTTTTTTTTGGCAATGTCCAAAATGTAGGAGCATCCCAATTGACAACTGCTGCTTCACTTTCACTTTTCAGTTTCATGCATTGGAGAAGGAAATGGCAACCCACTCCAGTGTTCTTGCCTGGAGAATCCCGGGACAGAGGAGCCTGGTGGGCTGCCATCTATGGGGTCGCACAGAGTCGGACACGACTGAAGCGACTTAGCAGCAGCAGATGCATGGTTAAGGCTTCCGAGGTGGCGCTAGTGAAAATGCATGGTTAAAAAATTATGGTAAAGCCATCTAACACTGTCCAGCAACAACATAAATGAGATCGTGACACGTTATAATACACATGAACTTCTAAATAATTATTCTGAGTAGAAGAAGGCAGACAGAGAGTACATACTATATGATTCCACTTATGGAAAACTCTACAAATGCAGTTGAAACTATAGTGACAGAAAGCAGGTTGATAGTGGCTTGAGTATTTGAGGAAGCAAGAAAAGATAAGGAGGAATTTAAAAGGGACACAAGGAAATTTAGGGGACGATGCATGTTTTTGCCCTTCTGATTGTGGTGACTGTTTTCTAGGTATATCCATATGCCAGACATATCAGATTGGATACTTTAAATATCATGTGCCAACTATGCCCTGGTAATGCTGTTAAATCTCCACACAAAGCTGGTCACTCAGTGGCCAGAACAATTACGTTTGACCTTGAAACCTTCTGGAAAAGAAGACTGCCTTCCACCAAAGAACATCATTGTGACATGTCAGCCACGGACTAGCCATAGAAATGGTGCAATAGCTTCCAGGCTATCAGAGGTACTGGGTGTGAATTCTTCATAGTGGGACCAAATGAGAGTTTGGAGGGAGATCACTTAGCTTTTTATGGACGTTGAAGTCCTTATGCCCTTGAAGTGCTGTGCTCAGTTGCTCAGTTGCGTCTGACTCTTTGCGACCGCATGACCTGCAGCCCACCAGGCTCCTCTGTCCATGGACTTCTCCAGGCAAGAATGCTGGAGTGGGTTTCCATGCCCTCCCCCAGGGGATCTTCCCAACCCAGGGGTTGAACTCGGGTCTTCTGTTTTGGCAAGTAGATTCCTCACTGAGCCCCCTTGGTTATAGATAAGACTTGCATTGCGGTTGGGGTAGAAAAAGACTGCCTGATGAGTATTACTACGGGTAACCATGGACTTGGCATTTATCACCGTAAGGCTGGAATGCTGGGAAGAGCCTGGGAGGTAGGAAGATCAATCTCATCAGCCTGGACCAAGACCTCAGCTTGTCCTGGTTCAGTCTACAAACAGCCACGTTTCCCTCTTTGTCTTTATTTTTAATAAGGTGTTTAACAACCAGCAATATGTTAGCCTAGGATAGACAAAGCAGACGAAGCAGTTTCCATATCACACTATTTGCAGAAGATCTAAGACTTCTCTGTAGTTTCAGAGGACTGAGCTTAGAGTCGGTGGGCAAAAATTATTGAGGGGTAGCCCTTGGTTTAAGGTGAAGAAGTCATTATTAATATTGGGTAATATTTTAAAAGCGAAAAGCGTCGCTTTGTGAGATCGCAGTCTCCTTGTCAGCAAGAGCATTGGAGCAGAAGCTAATTACAGATACTGTTTCTACAGTTTGTGCTCCCTTAAGCTAAATGACATGTAATTTGATTGATTAATTCAGGAACACAATCTGTATTGTGTAGCCCACTATTAGCCAAAACATGATAGCGTAGGGGAAAAAGCGCTACAGGAAGCATGGCATTAATGATACCCAGCTGTGCAAGTGCTGCTTGCTTACTTTGCATCCATTCCTTTGTTCAGTGTCAGCAGTCATGAACTGTGTTGCCATTTGGTGCATTTTTGCAATCTGATTTATGTTCATTTCCAAAATAGTATACAATATAGATGATACGGAGGTATATGTGAAACTGCGGTCTGCCCAGTTAATCACTTGTCTGACACAATTTTTTAACAAAGTGAGATTTCCTTTGATCACAGCCCCAACAACTGTAGGGTCACAGCCCCTATGGAAGGGCTGTCATAGACTGGCCAATATTAGACTAGAACTTCTAAGGCAATGATCAGTTCTTCAGTAGTCTGATTCTACTGGTTCTAGAAAGGTTAACTGATTCATTTTTGCCTGGATTCCTCCTTCTTATTATTCAGGTCTTAAAGTTGAGTCTCTGGTGGTAAATTTTGGAGGGAAAGGGTTAATATTTTGGTTCAATCCCTCTTTCAGTTTCTAATGCTTCTTTGACACCCTAAGAAAGATGTGAGTTGGAGATTGTGTACATGAGTTTGGAGTGTCGGGAAGAGAGGATTGGGGCTGGGCAGTGCCTATCTCTGTGATATTAGACAAGACAACTCAGAGATGGTGTGGAGGGAGGAGGGCAGAGGGAACATTCTGGTTTTGCTGCCATTTAGGTATCTAATAGAGAAGACAGGGATGAGCAGCAGATGAAGTGGGAGCAAATTCAGGTGAGCATTTTGTCACAGAAGCCTGGGGAATAATGTATTTCCAAAGGGAGGAAAAGCTCCAACATCATTTCTGTGCCCTTTGTACCAAAGATGGTTGATGGAACCAAATCATGGAGAAACATCAGGCAAAGTCAAACTAAGGCACAGTTTAAAAACTAAGAAATGGCCCAGAGTCTTCAAGTGTGTTAAGTGTGTGATACAAAAGAATAGGAAACTGTTCCAGATTTTTAAAAGACTAAAGAAGCACGATAATGAAGTGCATGGACATAGAAATACTACTTTTTTCTCTTGCTGTTAAAAATATTATTGGGCTTCGCTGATGGTCCAGTGATTAAGAATTGCCTGCCAATGCCAGGGACATGGGTTCAATCCCTGGTCTGGGAAGATCCCACAACTACAGGGCAGCTAAGCCTGTATGCCACCACTACTGAGGCCTGCACTCCAAAGCCTGTGCTCCGCAATGAGACAGTCGGCGCATCACAGCAAGAGTAGGCCCCGCTCACCACAGCTAGAGAAAGACCTCATGCGGCAACAAGGACCCACCCACAAATGATGTCCTTTTCATTATAGGGGACAGGAATGCAAAAGTAGGAAGTCAAGAAACACCTGGAGTAACAGGCAAATTTGGCCTTGGAGTACAGAATGAAGCAGGGCAAAGACTAATAAAGTTTTGCCAAGAGAAAGCACTGGTCATAGCAAACATCCTCTTCCAATAACACAGAAAAGATTCTACACATGTATACATTAGATGGTCAATACCAAAATCAGATTGATTATATTCTTTGCAGCTAAAGATGGAGAAGCTCTATACTGTCACTGAAAACAAGACCGGGAGCTGACTGTGGCTCAGATCATGAGCTCCTTATTGCCAAATTCAGACTTAAATGGAAGAAAATAGATTTAAGAGACTAGAATTGATAGACAGAGTGCCTGAAGAACTATGGATGGAGGTTCATGACATTGTACAGGAGACAGGGATCAAGACCATCCCCAAGAAAAAGAAATGCAAAAAAAGCAAAATGTCTGTCTGAGGAGGCCTTACAAATTGCTTTGAAAAGAAGAGATGTGGAGAAAGAGAAAGATATACCCATTTGAATGCAGAGTTCCAAAGAATAACAAGGAGAGATAAGAAAACCTTCCTCAGTGATCAGTGCAAAAAAATAGAGGAAAACAATAGAATGGGGAAGACTAGAGATCTCTTCAAGAAAATTAGGGATACCAAGGGAACATTTCATGCAAAGATGTGCTCAATAAAGGACAGAAATGATATGGAACTAACAGAAGCAGAAGATATTAAGAAGAAGTGGAAAGAAATACAGAAGAACTATACAAAAAAGACCTTCAACATCCAGATATTCATGATGATGTGATCACTCCCTTAGAGCCAGACGTCCTGGAATGTGAAGTCAAGTGGGCCTTAGGAAGCATCACTACAAACAAAGCTAGTGGAGGTGACGGAATTCCAGTGGAGCTGTTTCAAGTCCTAAAAGATGATGCTGTGAAAGTGTTGCACTCAATATGCCAGCAAATTTAGAAAACTTGGCAGTGGCCACCGCACTGGAAAAGGTCAGTTTTCACTCCAATCCCAAAGAAAGGCAATGCCAAAGAATGCTCAGACTACTGCACAACTGCACTCATCTCACATGCTTGTAAAGTAATGCTCAAAATTCTCCAAGCCAGGCTTCAGCAATATGCGAACCATGAACTTCCAGATGTTCAAGCTGGTTTTAGAAAAGGCAGAGGAACCAGAGATCAAATTGCCCACATCCAATGGATCGGAGAAGGCAATGGCAAGCCATTCCAGTACTCTTGCCTAGAAACTCTCATGCACTGAGGAGCTTGGTAGGCTGCAGTCTATGGGGTCGCTACTAGTCGGACACTACTGAGCGACTTCCGTTTCACTTTTCACTTTCACGCATTGATGAAGGAAATGGCAACCCACTCCAGTGTTCTTGCCTGGAGAATCCCAGGGAAGGGGGAGCCTGGTGGGCNTCATTGGAAGGACTGATGTTGAAGCTGAAACTCCAAT
The DNA here is from genome assembly GCA_006410875.1 of Neotragus pygmaeus. NCBI lineage: Eukaryota > Metazoa > Chordata > Mammalia > Artiodactyla > Bovidae > Neotragus > Neotragus pygmaeus. Next base: position 1,086,405 of record SJYV01052997.1, on the reverse strand, counting down.
ACTTCGGCCACCTGATGCGAAGAACTGACTCATTGGAAAAGACCCTGATGCTGGGAAAGATTGAGGGCAGGAGGAGAAGGGGACGACAGAGAATGAGATGGTTGGATGGCATCACCGACTCAATGGGCATGAGTTTGAGTGAATTTTGGGAGTTGGTGATGGACAGGGAGGCCTGGCGTGCTGCAGTCCATGGGGTTGCACAGATGGACAAGACTGAGCGACTGAACTGAACTGAGGCCTTTGTTTAACATTGCCCAGGGACAGTGAATGAAAAGTAACCCACTTTTACTCTGCTTTCCTCAAAAGTATCCATAAATACTCAGCAAACAGTCCCTACAGAGAGGAAAGCTGACACCCAAGAAGCTTTATTCTATGACCCAAAGGGAGGATGCCATGAATGGCAAAGCAAGAATTGGGCTCTGGTGTTTCTGCTCCAAAGAAGGTCTGGCTCTGTTTGGTGGCTGACTTCATTGGTGTTGAATTTTAGAAAGCCAATGAGAGAGAAGATGAAGGGGGCCAAGGCTGCTTCCTGTCAACTGGAAGTCACCCCCCATGCTCTTGTAAGGATGGAGTGAGATGATTTAGGGGCCAAGTGCCTAACACAGGCAGGTGCTTAGGAGACGGCGTGTCTTCCTTTGCTGGTGAGCCTTGGGGTCTTCATTCCCCTCTGCTCTGTGGCCTGTGCTTCTGTAACCAAGTGTCTCTGTGGTCTCTTTTCCCTTTAATGCCCAAATGTCAGCCATGTGCGTTGCATCCTGACCGACTGTGGAAAGTCTGGTCTGTTATTTCATCCCTTCTCTGAGCGTATCTGAGAATGCCAGGGGGCTGTATACAGGTTTGATGATTTCCACGTGGTCTTCACTTGTCGGTTTCACAAGCCATCTGTTTCATATCTCCTTCCTTAGGGCTGCCACGCCTTCACAGTGGGGACCGGCTTCTCTACTAATTTCCCAAAAGGACAGTTAAGGTCAGGGTTTGGGATCCAGAGCAGGATAGTACAATGCAGAAACTGTCATTGGATCCTGAGCAACTTTTTGGTCTCAGCCACACAGATCTTCTCTTTCCCTGGTTTCGTGTGCCTCAGTGTGTCTGGGGCCAACTTCAGTGCTTTTTACAAAGGTATTTTGAANAGGGTTTGGGATCCAGAGCAGGATAGTACAATGCAGAAACTGTCATTGGATCCTGAGCAACTTTTTGGTCTCAGCCACACAGATCTTCTCTTTCCCTGGTTTCGTGTGCCTCAGTGTGTCTGGGGCCAACTTCAGTGCTTTTTACAAAGGTATTTTGAAGACAGGCTCCCAGCTTTCCACTGGGCTCAGTAGAAGGGTAAGAGTTTTTACCTCCCTCAATTTAAGATAACATTTGTGGGTGTTTTTCTTCCCCGGGATTTGTGAAGCTGAGAATGTTCACTTCCTTTCGAGGAAATATCCATCTCCATCCTAAGGGTGTAAATTGGCCTCTATGTCTGAAGCAGGCAATTCCAGCCCTCCACATTTCATTTCCTGTTTGGCTGATTCAAGCTAAAATAACACCATGGGGAGATACCAAACTATGATGATACTTTTCCCTAACCCTCCAGCATTTCATTCCTCCTTATGGGCCTTGGTCTCCCAATTATTAAAAAGATGCCTTTCAAAACACATACATATTAAGAACAATCAGTTTTCTTGCAAAAGGAAATAGAATGTCTAAACAACATTTAGTAGCTTGGGCTGCATTGTCCTTCCCAAGGACAATGAGTAGATATTTGAATGACCTCTGCCTCACTCAGTGGTCTTGGTAAGCCCATCCTGCCCTTTCCAGGAGGACTGACATGTGTTTATGAGTGGGGTGTGTGTGTGTGTGTGTGTGTGTGTGTGTGTATTTGTATGTGTAAAGAAGGAACCACAAGGTTATAGAAAAAAGTAAATCCAACCAACTACTACATTCTTTGACATCATGTTGATGCAATCTATCACAGAAACTGGCAGAATCTAAACACTAATTAATAGCTTTTGCTGGATTTAAAGGTCATTTAATTAGAGGCACTCTATATTAAGGCTTGGGGGAGTGCTCTCCAAAGAGGGTGCATATACCCTAAAGACAAATCTCACCTCTACCTCAAAAGCAAAACCTTTCAGCAACCCATCAAGTGGCATTACAAGCATCAACAGTTTCAGTTTCTCCCCCATGGGCTACCCTACCCCCCATGCCCTGTTGCTTGCCTTAAAGATAAAAGGGAAGACTTTGCATTTATGCCTCTGAAAACTATTCAGATCACAGTTTTGCTACAGAATAAGCTTTGCTGCCTCCACTGGATGGGATCTATGTTTTAAGTTTGGAGATTAAAGAAGGAGGGATAAAGAAGAACATGCTACTTCCCTGAGTGTGATGCTTTTGTAGACACACGCTCTTATGTACCTTGAATCTCTGGGTCTTAGCCCCAAGGACTACACACACAGATAACACCGAGAGTAGAATTTAAAAGGGCTGGCGTATTCTGTCAAAGCTTTCAGGGACCCCCTCCATGAAAAGTCCCTTGGTTTAAGATTATTTTAGAGCAATGGGCATGGGCAATATCTTGGTATCTTTTGGTGGAGGAAAACGTCAATAAAGAGAAACAGGAGGCTTTTATACCTATAAAGAGTAATCTAGGCATCCTTCTCGCTTCATCCTGAAATTCTCACGACGGTTTTCCTGAGGCCAACCAAGTCATTGACCAGATTAATCCCTGCAGTAGTGAATGCTGGATGCCTGTGGCTTGGATGCCTTTGGAAAGTGGGTAGGAGCTATAAATCAATGGTTGAATGTTGCTAGTTTCTGTGGTTTATTCGTCAAAATGGAGCCAGATAGTAGCAATTTGGAGGACTTCATTTCTGTATTTCCTTTCTCACACCTGCACTTACAGGCTGCACAGTGGTGTATGACAGTCACTCCCACGCTTTGAACACTTGCAAAGTGATCTATCACTGTGACCAATGGAGGTTCCTTAACGGAACTTTTCTCACGGCTGATCTCTTCTCCTGGCAAAGGGGTCTTTCAAAAACCAAGACCAGAAAGAGAAAGGGAAGGAGGGAAAACATCACAGACAGGAGTCAAACTCAGATTTGTGGCTTGTAGGGAATTCTGTGTTTCTCAAAGTGAGGAAGGGCAGGCAGGACCAGTTAGTTACATTTTCTATATACAAGTGAAAACGATGCTGGTGGTGGTGGTTTAGTCACTAAGCTGTGTCGGACTATTGCGACCCCATGGACTCTAGCCTTCCACGACCCTCTGTCCATAGGATTCTCCAGGCAGGAACACTGGAGTGGGTTGCCATTTCATTCTCCAGAAAATGATGCTAGCTCTTAATGGTTAAGAAGCATAGATTTCTCTTTCTGACTCACTTTACTCTGTATGACAGCCTTTAGATCCATCCACATATCTACAAATGATCTATTTCATTCATTTTCATGACTGAGTAACATACCAGTGTCAGCATGTGCCACATCTTCTTGATCCGTTCCTCTGCTGATGGACACTTAGGTTGCTTCCATGTTATGGCCAGTGTAACTAGCGCTGTGATGAACATTGGGGTGCGTGTGTCTTTCTGAAATAAATATCACATGTTAATGGATATATGTGGAATCTAGAAAAATGGTATAGGTGATCTTATTTGCAAAACAGAAATAGAGACACAGATGTAGAGAACAAATATATGGACACCAAGGGGGGAAAGTACGGTGGGATCAACTGGGAATTACATATATGCACTGCTATGTAGAAAGCAGATACCTAGTGAGAAGAGCCTACAGCATAGCACAGGGAACTCAGTGCCTGTGGGGCTTAAAGGGGAAGGAAAGCCAAAAAAGAGTGGATGCGTGTATACATACAGCTGGTTCACATGGCTGTACAGCAGAAACTAACACTGATTGTAAAGCAACTATCAGTTCAGTTCAGTTGCTCAGTCGTGTCCGACTTTGCGACCCCATGAATCGCAGCACGCCAGGCCTCCCTGTCCATCACCAACTCCCGGAGTTCACTCAGACTCATGTCCATCGAGTCAGTGATGCCATCCAGCCATCTCATCCTCTGTCGTCCCCTTCTCCTCCTGCCCCCAATCCCTCCCAGATCAGAGTCTTTTCCAATGAGTCAACTCTTCACATGAGGTGGCCAAAGTACTGGAGTTTCAGCTTTAGCATCATTCCTTCCAAAGAAATCCCAGGGCTGATCTCCTTCAGAATGGACTGGGTGGCTCTCCTTGCAGTCCAAGGGACTCTCAAGAGTCTTCTCCAACACCACAGTTCAAAAGCAACTATACTCCAATAAAAATTAATTTTTAAAAAGATGAAACTTAGATTCCAAAAGGTGTCTCTCCAATGTATAGGGTTTTGGAAGTAAAATTTTAAGGATCTTGAGGGGCATTTAACTCTTGAGTATGTATCACCTCATTTCCAACTTTGATGACTCCAGTATCGATTTATCTCTGCTGTAGAAATACCACTCTATAAATTATTCAGGTACAGACTCCAGTGTTAAATGTTTAATACAAAATAATCGCTTTATTTCACTGAAAACTTGAACACTTGGCTCTCTGGTCCAACTCTCCAGCGTGTCTAACCAGGACTCTCTCATCTACCTCCCAGCTAGTCTTCCTTTTTCTCCTCCTGCCCTTCTGTAGCCCATTGCACAAAGCAGTCAAGACAGCTTTAAAAACTGAGATTCTCATTAAGCTTAAATGTTTCCAGGAAGTTGCATTACACTTGGCACAAACTCCAGTCTCCCCGCTGGGGCCCGAGTGGCCCTTCCCGATGGAGCTGGTCCTTCCTGCAGACCTCATTTGGTACCGTGGTCTCCCCAGCTCACAATGTCCCCGCCCCTCAGACTGCTAGCCCCCATCCCCACTCTGCATCTCATCTTCCTGCCTTACGCTATTTATAGCACTGAGCCACACTTTAAAACACGGAATAGATTTGTTTACACATTCACGTTTTACTCCCTCAGCCAGAACTAAGCTCCCCAAGGGTGCAGACTTTGCCTTACGCAGAGTCTAGGATCTTTAACAACACCCATCACAGTCAGTCCTCCAAGAAAGCCATGTGAAGTAATGATTGAATGAAAGAACTGGTTTTCAGTGAGATTTCACATGCCCACTCTCACTAAGGGATAAGGGATGTTGACCAGGGGAAGAAATGCATTTTGTCCCGAGTCACTAGCCCTCCCTGAGGCACAATCTCAATTCTTGCTCTTTGGCGAGCAGATGAAGGCGTAGTGTGTGACATTTGGGAGCTCCGACAGCCACTGACTTCCCTGGTGGCTCAGACGGTTAAGCATCTGTCTACAATGTGGGAGACCCGGGTTCGATCCCTGGGTCGGACATGACTGAGTGACTTTACCTTACCTTACCTTAGAGCCACTGAGCCACTGAGGTGAGGGCAGGAATAAGCCTGCACTCCAGTGGTACATGAAGTTAGTCCTGCACAGGGAAAGGCTTTGGGCTCAGATTCACACATGGAATCAAGTTGGATTCTTGCAACACAAAGTCCCCTGCATAGACTGGGCCTATTTTCTCATCTGTGATCTAATAGAAAGAACTAATATTTTTATTGCATCCTTACTGCATTGCAAACCCTATGTAAATGTTAGTACTTGTCACAAAGTCGTGTCTGACTCTTGGACCCCATGGACTGAGGCTGCCAGGCTCCTTTGTCCATAGGATTTCCCAGGCAAGAATACTGAAATGGATTGCCATTTTCTCCTCCAGGGAATCTCTGTGCCGCCCCTCCCCACCCCACCAGGGATCGAACCCAGGTCTCCCGCATTGGAAGCAGACACTTTAACCTCTGAGCCACACTGGCAGGTATTATTTTGCTAGTTCTAACAAGCACTTCTATGATGTAGGTGTTATTGCTATTCCTTTCCCCACTCCCACATCACAGAAGGGGATGCTGAAGATCAAGAGGGGTCTGGTAATTAAGGAAGAGCTTGCATGGAGTCATTGTCAGGGCCTTGATGAAAACCTCGTGAACTTGGAACTCGGGATCTTAACAGATAGACTCTGCGGTCCCAGTACAGCTGGGAGGACAGAGTGAAATCACTATGTAGCTCTAAGTGGCTTGATCACACTCTTGTAATCGTCATGAACACATGTTGCCTCCTCCATTGGACTGGGCCAGGATGGCGGGGGGTGGGTGGGGGGTGTCTGAGGTTACACTCATGCCTTTTATCCATCTTTGTGTTTCTTGAATCTGACATGGACCCTGGCTCATGAAAGATATATATATTTTAATAGCTCTCTTGCCTTGCTTACTCCCTTCTTCTCTTTTTCTCTCCTCAGAAGACAGAAATTACATTTGACCCACAGGCTTATAACAAAGGCATGCAGGTGGAAGAAGTGAGAGGCAGGGATGTCCTGGGTACATTCCCACTCCCTCTTTCAACCTGCTGATAATCCACACACACCAGCTCTGCCAAGGATGCCAGGCAATTCCTGGGCAGGTTGGGGTTAGTGCTTTGTTCAGAACACAACTCTAATTAGACAGGAGTTTTAAAATCCTAAGAAGTATCGTTAACTGTGAAACCTAGAGCTTGGCCTTATTAAATAACTGTACAGGTGAGACCCCTGGCCACTGGTTGTATGTAGTCAATGGTGTTAATTTCACAGAAGAGGGCAACAGCTCTGTGATTCAGGACCAAGATGTGGGGATGCATCAAATCCTATAGAATACACAGGGTTTAGGAAACATAGATTTTTTAGTGCCACCTACTGTTGAAGTTATGGGGAAATCATCAAGTTCTTATTTATTTACTGGGTTCAATGTCAGGGCCCCAAAGGAAACTGCAAACAGCTGTTCTCAGCTGTGTGGTTTTTGTTTATTAATGTTGTAAGTTTGTGATTTGTGCAATATTAATTTCTCTTTGGACCCTTTTATTTATGTACATGGTAAATAATAATGCAAGAGTCCACACATCAGGATGTGTTCATTCTTCTTGGGAGACAGAAAATTGCCACTCGTTTTGCAGATAGGAGGGACTAACATTTCCAGAACAGTAAATAGCATGTTCTGAACCAGAGGATCAGATAGTCCCGAGCAAGACTGATGAACAACAGCCAAACCTCAAAATTCCCTCATTAATTTAGTAATCAGAATCATATTATGTGGAAGCACATTGGAAAGAAAACAAGAGAGCAGGCTGATACTTCAAACTAAAAATAAGCTTAGGGAGTTCTGAATTGTTTACCTTGGCTCGTCTCTGCCCTTTCAATGACCTTGACTGGATAGTCAGTTGAGATCCTAACGGCTGATATATTCCCTAAGCAAATAAGACTTTCACTGTCATTACCGGAAGGTGAATATTAGGAAAAGAGAAAATGTGCCAAACCATCTGCTTTTTTGCTCATTTAGCTTCTTCATCTATAAATGGCCATTACTTGGGAAATGAAAAGAAAGATGCTGTATGGTGGACAGGTGCACACGATAGGAAGAAATAAATGGATTTGCTTTTTATGTTGAGATTTGCTTCAGTTCAGTTCAGTCACTCAGTCGTGTCCAACTCTTTGCGACCCCATGAACCGCAGCACGCCAGGCCTCCCTGTCCATCACCAACTCGCCAGGCCTCCCTGTCCATCACCAACTCCTGGAGTTTACCCAAACCTATGTCCATTGAGTCGGTGATGCCATCCAACCATCTCCTCCCCTGTTGTCCCCTTCTTCTCCTGCCCTCAAGCTTCCCCAGCATCAGAGTCTTTTCAAATGAATCAGCTCTTCACATCTAGTGGGCAAAGTATTGGAGTTTCAACTTCAACATCAGTCCTTCCAGTGAACACCCAGGACTGATCTCCTTTAGGATGGATTGGTTGGGTCTCGTCGATTTGCTTCAGTGATTTTAAATGCTACAAATCAGTACTGATGGAGCCTCTGCATTCACACACTCTGCACAGACTCCTAGGGCCAGATGGAGTGCTGGATTGCCCAGAACTGTGCTCTAATTGCAAGGGCAAGGAAACAGTTCTTTTGAAAGATTTTTGCAACCAAAGTTTATCTCTTAGGAGGCAGCGGGTATCACAGAATTTTCTGGAAATGGTGTATATTTTAATTGCCTGTGCTGAGTTGAGCTGGTGGTATTAGGGTGTGATAAATTGAGTCTGTTGGTGGCTTATGATCTTTCTATTTTCAAAACCGATGCAAGTGTTCGTCCAGGCTTTAGCTAGCGTTCACAACCAGTAGCAGAGCTGTGACATGAACCCACTTCCCTTGGTTCTCAGTATTCTTGTCAAGTCCTTTCCTCTGCTTCACCACCAGCACCATTGATGTACAATCCCGCACTTAAAGTTCTTCAACCAGCATATTCTGAAACAGATTTCCAGACTCTTAACCCATTCATTTCCCACCTTCCACCATCATATTTTGTGTTGGACATTTTTTTTTCTCAAAACAATTCATAAGGAAATGTGTGAAGTAAAGTTGTGCTGTTACACCTTCTTGCCTTTAGAACCTATTCTACAAAATGACATCCAATTTCTGGCCTTAGAGTGGAGTTATTTCATGGAAATAGCGAGGGGTTGCAAGGGGAACCACAGTAAGAGTCCCAAGGTATTCCACTGATGGAATTTATTTTTCAAGATTATTATTTTTTTTTTCTGAAAGGAAACAAGTGGGCAGCCGTCCCATTGGAAATGAGGCCATGTTAACTGTTCATGATAAGCTACAACCACTGACCCAAAGAAACAGCAGAAGTGGGTTTGGACATGTTTATTAATTGCCAAAGCTATTTTTTTAGTACCTGCCTTATTTTCTTACAGTCACTGTAGGAAATCAGAGAAAAACTACTTCCCTTCAAGATACACTGAGAAAGTGTTGTTTTAAAATACCTGCCAATTTGGAAAGATAACAATTGTTTGCTATTTTAAAATTGCATCTAGATCTCTGGCATTTTTTTCTTAATTGTTCTTTAGTCATAACACCTAGAATATTAAAGAAAAGAAGCATAGAGAGATTTCTGGGGGGAGAAGAAGCAGGCAGTCGTTTCTCAAACAAAGCTTCCTTTTTATTGCAAGAGAGGACATTATAGGTGGCGTGAAACTTTTTTATTGTTTTGCTGAATTCACTGTGCTCCAAGACCAGCACTCTGCAAGGACCATGGGGTCTTTATCAAGTAAGAAAGAGCTGGTCAGACGGCTGTGAGGTCAAGAGATGCCTGTGCTGAGTTGAGCTGGTGATATTAGGGTGTGATAAATTCAATCTGTTGGTGGCTTACGTTCTTTCTATTATCTAAAGGAATGTGAGATGACTTATACCAAAAGATACAGACACATTAGGAGAATCACCCAAGAAACAGAAAGTTAAGCCTCATGTGGAGGGTTTTTGCGAACAGGCTCCCTGGCTTGCTCCCTGAGGCTGCCTCTCCCACCCGATCTGTCCGATGACTCTGAGGAAAGTTCCTGATTCTGTATTTCAGTAAATGACACCTGTTGTTCATGCCAGAACTGAAGTCATTTTCTCTTTCCTCCTCTCAACTCCTTTAAAATTCAAAGTACAATTTATATACCATGAAATGTACAGGTCATTAGTGTAGAATTTGATGGGATTGGACAAATGCATGTATCTGTTTGACTCACGCCTCAATTAAAATACAGACTATTTCCAGAACATTTTGTTGTACCGCCTGCCTCCTAAGAGATAAACTGTGGTTGTAAAAACAATTTGTTTGCTTTCCTTCATTACCTGACAGCCCTTTTGTGACTTCCTTTGACAGACACCAGAGTCAAGAGTATGGAAACCATAGTGCTCTCTGTGATTGATGGGGTGTTTAATGAATTTCTAGGTGGTAATTATCACTGATGATTTTATATAATCTCTGAAAATAAGATGACGTAGTCAGAATGCCTAGGTTCTCAATATAAAACCTTTGTTTTGCTTGCTGTAGGAGCAATGTGTTGCTGTACGTTAAACAGAGTAGGCTCTAATGCCAAGGGTGTTCCCCGGGCTGTAGGGCAGGAAATATCGGGAGGTGCCTTTTTATGACTCTCCAGCTGGTAAAGCAAATTCCCATCTCTTTCAATGGAGGGAACTTAATTTCGGCAAGAAAAAGCACTGGGGAAATAAAGTTTCACATGGGTAACCGGGCAGAATTCTGTGTGTTTTTATAGCTGGCCCTTGAAAAGTCTTTGAGCTGCATATCTCACTCACACCCTGGGGTAGCCTGGTCACGTGACAGCCAGGCTGAACGTCACTCAACTAATGTTTCGTTGAAAGGCTCCCAAATACTCAGCGTGGACTGCAGACTTAATGGCAAACAGTTACTGGATACACTTTGACTTTGGGGACCAAAGCCACATGCAGACACTGCCTTACAGAATTCCACTCCCACCACCAGGGATGGAGAAGCACTTGTTAGGGCAAGGGCGAGGAAGAGATCCATCCTGCTGTTTAAAATTAAAGATGCCTTTCCCATCCTAGGGCCTCCTGAGAGAAACACGAACTCCCTTTAACTGGACTGAGTGCCAGCAGCAGAAGCAGCACCTCGGGAATTGTCTAGCTGAAGCTGGGCTGACGCGCTCCAGTTTATTTCAGACTAATGGGCTTCTGTGGTTTCAGTCCCAAAGTCCTCACCGGGGATGTGGACATATCTCCAGTCCTAGGACCATTCTACCCACCCTGGGTTGTTAGCATGATCCTGCCTACAGACGTCAGCATTTATTTATCTGGGACACAGGGGTTGTTTTTAATTCAGGGATAGACGCCAAAGGATGAAAGAATGATCGTTTCCTACTGGGAGACTGGTCGGACTAAAATTTGTGTATTTGTAGAAACTCCTTGTAGAACTTCAAGAATATGTTTATTCCCAAGTCACTGCAACTTAACCCTGCCGAAGGAATTTTGGAAGGATGTAGTTATGGAGGTGCAGTTATTGAGACTGTGCTGGCATTATTCATGAGGCACTATGGCCTAGGAGCCCGTACTGGATTAAGCCGGGGACCAGGGTTCTATCACCAACTTCATCACTAAATTGATGGGTCACTTACAAAACAGGGAAATCATAAAGAGATATGTTCTTATGACTTTTCCAATTATAAATTTCCATGTAGACAGACAGCAACAAGTCAGATTCAATTTTATGGGGATCAAGTTAAAATTTTAGGATTGGCACTAATGATGACCTGAAACTCCCATAACATTTTCCATCAGCAAATCTTTTAATAGAATATTACTTCTGATTTTTGCAATGATCAGGTAGCTTATATAGGTCAATTAGACTGCTTAGAAATCTCTAAAAGCTGAGTAAACTACAAACATAACAAAACAATCTCTCCTTCTCCTAGCTGTTTGAAGACCTTGGAAAGCAACCGTGATTTTGAAGAAAAATGTATCATGGTGAGTCTAGGACTCCTGGCTACTTTTCTTCTTGACATATTTACTAATTTATAAGAAGTAGAAGGCTAAGAATAAAGCAGAAAAATGACAGCTCAAGCCTACTGTAGTCTTACTAGCTTGAGGAGACAGCTTTGGTGCTCATGGTTATTATAAAATAGCTGGAATTTGAGGGTTTATTGTCTCAGAGGAAAGGGAAACTCCAGAGAAGTGGTTCTAAAATTTTATTCAGGTTTTACCTGCAAAATACTTGCAAAATCATAAACTACATGTTTAGTTCATTTCAGTTCAGTCGCTCAGTTGTGTTCGACTCTTTGCAACCCCATGAACTGCAGCATGCCAGGCCTCCCTATCCATCACCAACTGCTGGAGTCTACCCAAACCCATGTCCATTGAGGCAGTGATGCCATCCAACCATTTCATCCTCTGTCGTTCCCTTCTCCTCCTGCCCTCAATCTTTCCCAGCATCAGGGTCTTCTCAAATGAGTCAGCTCTCCACATCAAGTGGCCAAAGTATTGGAGTCACAGCTTCAGCATCAGTCCCTCCAATGAACACCCAGGACTGATCTCCTTTAGGATGGACTGGTTGGATCTCCTTGCAGTCTAAGGGACTCTCAAGAGTCTTTCCAACACCTTAGTTCAAAAGCATCAATTCTTGGGTGCTCAGCTCTCTTTATAGTCCAACTCTCATATCCATACATGACTACTGGAAGAACCATAGCTTTGACTAGACAGATCTTTGTTGACAAAGTAATGTCTCTGCTTTTTAATATGCTGTCTAGGTTGGTAACTACATGTAGTGGAAGTATATACAAGGGAAGCAGAGAACAGCAGCTAAAAGCTGAAGCGTTAATTAAGCACAGCTTTGTAACAAACCTATGATGCTGGTGAGAGAGAATTTGAATTTCAGGGCTCTTTGAAGGAAGTTCCTCGTGTGTATGCTGGGATCTCATTTGAGAAGACTGGGAGCAAATGAAAAACTAGAACTGGACTAGCCCTCACCCAGACAACCTCTCAAGCTGAAAACATCTCGGTTCTTGATCAGGCGATTTGCCCCCGTCTATCTGCCTGTCAGAGGAAAATGAAATTTTCTCTGAAAAAAGTAACTTCACACAGAGCCTCTGTAATACTTCATTTGCAATGTCCAGCATTCATTCAACACTACCAAATTTGTCAGGAGACAGAGCAAAATAAATGTAACTAAGAAAGAAAGAGAAACCGGCCCATGGGTGATCCATGTATCAACATTTAAGTAGGAATGAAATTTAAAATAGGAATTCCCTGGAGATCCGGTGGCTAGGCCTCCATGCTCCCAATGCAGGGGGCCTGGGTTCAATCCCTGGTCAGGAAACTAGATCCCACATGCTGCAAATAAAAGTTCTCATGATTGAAGATCCCAGGAGATTCCCTTGTGCCACAACTAAGACCTGGCAAAGCCTAAATAAATAAATATTTTAAAATAAATGCAGTTTATTCTTAGAGTGATAAAAATATTCAAAAAGTGATGTAGCTCTCATGTGTAATGTGAATATGCTTAAATCTGTTGTATTTTATATTTTAAACGAGTGAATTGTACTATCTGTGAATCATATCCTAAATGAAATGGGCAGAAAAGCCCCAAACTTAAAAAACGAATACACCAGAACAACATGTAATGATATTAAATTTGTATACAGTGAGTCCTCTACATGCAAACAAGTTCCATACCAAGAGGACGTCCGTAAGTCCATTTCGTCCATAAATCCAACAGAGTTAGTCTAGGTACCAGACTAACACAATCAGCTGTATAGTGCTGTGCTGTGATAGGTTTATAATACTTTTCACACATATAATACATTAAAAAGAAACACAAAAAATGAAGAAAACATTTTTAATCTTACAGTAGAGGACCTTGAAAAGTACAGTAGTACAGTACAGCAATTGGCATATAGGGGCTGGCATCGGGTGAACGGGTGAGGAGAGTTACTGCCTGGAGGAGAGGAGGTGGCAGATGGTGGAGCCGAAGAGTCATCGGTAACAGGAGGCGGGGGGCGGCTGTGATTTCACTCCTGCCTGGCAGTGATGGAGCACACGTCTGCATCTTTGAAAGTTCACAACTTGAAGGTTTGTACGGGGGTGGGGGAGCTCACCGTATTCTACTTGGATTGGCAGCTCCATGGTGCTAAAAAGGAGGCCAATAGAGGGTTTATTTAATTAGAGATAAATGGCTCTGTAGATAATCCATGCTGGATCTAGAGGACAGGAATGAGTAGTACGTTCTTTTCTGTAGAAAGAAGTTACATCAGGAAACACTTTGATATCCCCACCATCCACTCCAGAACATTGACTTTCTTTCCTCCAAAGATGTGGAAATTCAAGCATGAAATCCTGCAATTAAAAACCTCATTGTTCCTCTTCATACAGCACATAAGACCTGGAAATACCATTTAATTATTTAAAAGGACTGTGTAATAAGTAAGTGATTGAATGGTACATCCCCTGGTTAGAACGTGAAATCCTGTTGGTGCATTTAATTCTCAGGGTAGTGAGCAGTGACTTCATTTTGATTAATGGTTTTACACGAAGCACTTTTAATTTTGGTCTCTGAAACAATAAAGATTAGGTTCAATTAGAATAACCTTAACATTTTAACTTGAAGAATGCTCTCGGCCTGCTTGTTGCTTCATTATTTAACTGGAAAAAAATGCATCAAAAGCACGAACAACTTTCTTTAAAAAGCATCTAATTGATTTTTGCAGAAGTTTCCTTCGTAGATTTAGACTGTTGAAAGAACACTTGGTTCTGGCAAGTCATAAAGTCACACTTGCCTGAGTCCCTGGTGACATGCCAGGGTCCTTTCGATTTGGGGTCCTGAGCTTTGCCTTTGAGCTCAAGTTTATCCAAGGGTGATGGGCTTTCCTGCTGGCCTCTGACAAAGTGACACTTTGAACATATCCAGACCTGCAAAGGCAATTTTTAAAGAAGGCAGAATATACGTTTGCTCTTTTAGAGGTGGTTTTCAGCTTCTCCTCCCACAGACCTTTGGTCTAAATAGCTGGTTTTCTATGGGAAGGTGGGAATTTCTTCACTAAGAGGGGAGTCAGGCAGTCCAGGAAGCAAAAGGAATCCATGAGATGTCACTTGAATTCCCAAATCAGTAGCATCCTCTCCGCTCCTTCAATTCCCAGATCATGTGAGCTGAATCTCTGCTACTTCCAGGTGAGTTATGACTCAAAACCTAATTTTCCAACTGTTTTCAGGATACCCTACTCATTAATGGACTTCCCAAGTGGCACTAGTGGGAAAGAACCTGCCTGCCAATGCAGATGTAAGAGACCCAGGTTCAATCCTTGGGTCAGGAAGATCCCCTGGAGGAGGGCATGGTGAACCACTCCAGTATTCTTACCTGGAGAATCCCATGGACAGAGGCACCTGGAGGGCTGCAGCTCATAGGGTCACAAAGAGCTGGACACGACTTAGCAGCACTCATCAACACTGGGGAGTCTACAGAAGACTTGAGACACTTTCTGCTCACTTGCCTGCCTTCTCCCTCCCAGAAGCAGGACAGATCCCTTTTCTTGCCCATCATGACTTCAGCATCCCATCATGAACAAAGAATCTTACCAGGAACAGGGTGGAGGGATGGGTGTATCAGAGAATTTTCTCCCACATGAATAATTCTCTCTTTCTAAGAATACTTCTGGTGCATAGGATTTTGGCTGATACTAACCTAAATATTTATTTCCTCTAAGTCATCTCAAACTTTAGGATAGTGGAAAAATCATGAGCTTTAGAACAACACTTAACTGCATTCCAGTTCTAGGGTACTGGTTGGTAACAGTTATCCCCTGTAACTCAGCTTAACGGACAATAAGTGGTCACCAACAAAGCAAGGTCTGGAGCTCCCAGAAAGAGTCTGGCAGCTTCCCCTTCCCCTTTCCCTTGTTTATACTACGTGCGGCACTCAGCGTAGCTCCTGGCGCCTGGGATGTGTTTACATTGAAACCAGTTTGCAGTGGGCTTTGCAAGAGTGACTTCTTTATCCTGGAAGGTCTTTACAGAAAGACCAGTCTGGTATGGGAAGAGAGCTTATTTGAGTTTTAAGTGGCCATTTCAGTGCTGTTTTTCAGAGATAAGGCTCTGCAGTGCTGTGTACAGTTATGATTATGTAACATTTGCTGCTTCTGGACATTCGGCAGTAAGCTTCACATCATCAGGCTGCAGAACGGAGGTATTTTGAAAAGCCAGCTCTTTAGAGCAGAGCTATGAAACTGAGAGAGAACCGGGCAGGGGATGGAGTCTGTTGGTGGTAGGGAAAGAGGATGGGGGGTGATGGTGAGGTTATTATTGGTGGGGGGTTGAAGAAAATAAAATATCTGCCTAATCTCAGTCTTCTGCTATAAACACGCTTATCTCTCTATAGACACAAAGTCTCCCCCAAATCCAGTCATACCAGATAATTTCTATACTTAGCTCCTTCTCACCTTAATGTCTACAAACTTGGAGGGCTCCCTATTGTAAAATCCAACAGAGACAAAGGGCTTGTTTTCCATGTAGGTTGTTTTCCTAACGAAATCTCTCCCAATGAGCTTAATGAGTGTTGATTCAATTTATAGACAGTGTGACTTCTTCAACAGCCCCCAAGTCTATAAAAACCACGAGAGGAAAATAGTCTTTCTCCAGGTGGTAAACGTAAATGCAGCTCCCTATCCACCTGTTTTCATTTAATCGTGGATTGTTTGCCTCATTTTGTTCTTCCCATGTGGAATGGAAATGCCTGGTGTTGGCGGAGAGAGGCCAGCAACACTGAAACATTTCTACTCTGAAATCCTGAGTTGGTTAGACAATAAATCCAAACTTGTTTTTCTCTTGTTTGGAATTAGACTCATTCCTGCCCCACTCCACCCTGGTCTAAGCCAAAAGTAGTTTGCGGGTTGAATTTTGCAGTTTTTGACCTGTTCTTTGGCTAGGAAAAGACAATGTAGAATATGATTGGTTGATCATTTTTCTTTCTCTAAGATTTTCCAGCTCTAGTCCAAAGACTGGCATTTTCTCCTCTCTAGTGTCAAGAGTTTCAAAGCCTGAAAGGAAGCAGTGACAGAAATGGAAAGGATGATGGGGATTTAAAACAGAACCCAAAGCATCTTAAGAATCTTACTCTGGGTCTCTCTGGCCCCGCCCATACTAGTCCATTTTTCAGTGAGCAGATGAGCCTTTTCAAATAAATGAAGATGCCTGTGATATGATTCCAGAACTGATGGAATGCAGATCAAATAGGAAAGGGAGGAACTGTAAATAAAAGCTCAATGAGGAGCGAGAGTGGAAGGGGAGGCAGTAGCTCCCCTCTCCTTTTGGGCTCTCTGACAGTAGGTGGGTGCAGAGTGGACGGGGGTAGTCTGCACCATCTCCTATGAGATACTCTCCATTATTCCCCTGTAACATGATTCTGTCATACAATGAGGCAGAAGTTCAGAAACGCCGAGGCGCACCTTGCCCCAAATCACGTGCTCTTTAGGAGGTAGATGGATTTCAGTCTGAGTCTGTTGTTTCCATGGCAACATCCCCTTTCTTGGGTTAGGATTAAGAAAGGATTAAAAGATAAAGGAGAACAGACTAAAAAAATATAAATTTCCACCAGATAATTGCTATGTTTAATACTTTAAAAAATGTGTCTGTATGTATAGGATCAAGAAATTGGAGAATCCAGTAAGGTATAAAAGAGGAAGTAGAAATGACCTCAGTACTCCCAAAATAGTCACTGCTAGTTTTTAGTACATTTCCTTCCAGAACTTAAAATTTTCAATATTCACCTATATGTTGAAGTCATCTATCTATAATCTGTGCTTCCCTGGTGGCTCAGTGGTAAAGAATCCACTTGACAATGCTATAGATATGGGTTTGATCTCTGGGTTGGGTAGATCCCCTGGAGAAGAAAGTGGCCACCCACTCCAGTATTCTTGTCCGGGAAATCCCGTGGACAGAGGAGCCTGGCAGAATATAGACTATGGGGTCTCAAAGAATAGGACATGACTTAACAACTAAACAACAGCAGCAATCTGTAATCTTTTTCCTTTTCAGGGGATGGTAGGGGAGGCGGGGAGGAGCGGAGATGCTTTCAGATCCTCCCAAGAGCGCTAATCCTCAGTCTCTTTTCCAGGCATCTGGGGACCTCTAGTTCTGACAAGCAGGCGTGCAGGTTCACTCTGTCCTAGGATTCCCAAATATAAAGAAAGTTTCCACGGGACACAGACCCCAGGGCAGAGGTGATTAGACGTTAGGGGACCCTCGCGCCGCCCATCCCAAGACTGCCATTCCTGTCGCCCTCTTTTCTTGTTGCTATTCTTTCTTTAATTAGGATTATAGTTGCTTTACATTTCCATTCTACACATACTCTCCTTTAAGATGATTTTATTTTTAAATATTTTTCTATGTGACCCATTTTAAGAATCTTTATAGAATTTGTTGCTTCTGTCTTATGTTTTGCTTTTTTGGCCATGAGGTGTGTGAGATCTTAGTTCCCCAGCCAGGGATCAAACCTGCATCCACTGCGTTGGAAGGCAAAGTCTTCCCTGCTGGACTACCATGGAAGTCCCTTTAATATGATTTTAAATAATTTAGTAATTCATTCAATCAAAAAAGTTTTATCGAACGCATCTTAGGAACCAGGCACCATTCTAAGAAATTGGGATTCACACACACAAAAAGCTAAAGACGTCCTAGCACCAGGCAGTTCTCATTCAATGAGAGGAGGCACGTAATACATGGTAAACAAATAAACATGGTAAATACAGAAGCTGATTTACAAAGTATTGTGAAGTACATTAGGGATATAATGGAAAAGAGCTCTGTCTTCATTAGGGAAGTCAGAGAGACCATTTCTGAGAATGTGACAGTGGAACGGAGAATTCAAGACTAAAAAGGAAATTAAAACTGTGTTCCAAGCAATGGAGCAGCAGTCCAGACAAGGGGCCCAGGCGGTGGAAAGACTTCAGACAGGAGAGGTCTTCTTCTGTTCAGGGTCGGTAGAGGGCTGTGCTGCCGGGGTGTCTGAAAGAAAGGGAGGGAGCTGGGGAGATGAACCAGCTCAGGGACACAGGGCAGAGCTCATCAGGGTTTGGGAGCCTCGACCTTGATTCTCACCCTAAGCACAGCCCAAAAGCTATAGAGGCTTGGCGAGCCAGGGGAGACCGACTTGATGAAGGTATAACAGGCGCGGGTGTCTGAGCCACAGGCATGGAAAAATGGAATTTCTTCCATAACCCAATTTAATTTCTGATTCTTAGCCTCGGGCTGCCCAGTGGCAGTCAGTCAGATCTCTCCAATTGCCAGTTTCTCTCGGTTCAATCCAGCGACTTTTTAGTAAATCTGGAAGTATAATTCAATCACCCCTTCCTCTTCCGGGGAGGAGGCGCTTGTGTGCGTCCTGCGAGATGTGCACGGCATGTGGGTGACATTGGTGGGCCGGGTGGATCGTTGCCCCTTGTCTAGTCATCGCTGCCAGCACTCAGGCCCCGTCCTCATCCCCGTGGGCCCCTGGAAATGGTCCAGTTGCCTCGTGCTGGAGGCTGGTCATCAGTTCCATCCCCACCGACGTGACTCCAGCCCCACCAACCCTCCAGGCCCGGGCAGGCTGCCCCTCTCAGCAGTGGGCAAAGGCCACTGAGCTGCCCTCCCTCAGACCTTCCATGGCCTCCTCCTGAGATAGGATGGGGTCGGGGAGGCTCCTCTGCCTTTGTGAGGCTGCAGGGCTCAGGGGATGGTGGGGGAGGCGGGGAGGAGCGGAGATACTTTCAGATCCTCCCAAGAGCGCTAATCCTCAGTCTCTTTTCCAGGCATCTGGGGACCTCTAGTTCTGACAAGCAGGCGTGCAAGTTCACCTGTCCTAGGATTCCCAAATGTAAAGAAAGTTGCCACTGGCCACAGACCCCAGGGCAGAGGTGATTAGACGTTAGGGGACTCTCCCGCCGCCCATCCCAAGACTGCCATTCCTGTCGCCCTCTTTTGTTGTTGCTATTCTTTCTTTAATTAGGATTATAGTTGCTTTACAATTTCGTTAGTTCCTGCTGTACCAGCTATTTGTGCATATATATCCCCTGCCTCTTGGACCTCCCTCCTACCACCCCGCCACCCTCCATTCCACTCGTCTAGGTCATCACAGAGCACTGGTGCTCACTGGCTTCCCGTTGGTGATCTATTTTACATGTGGCAGTGTATATGTGTGTGTGTGTGTATGTGTGTGTGTGTGTGTGTGTGTGTATCAGTCCTAATCTCCCCTTCCCCCTCTGTGTCCACACATCCTTTCTCCACCTCTGCCTCTCTATTCCTGCCCTGAAAATAGGTTCAGTTGCACCATTTTTCTACATTCCACATGCATGCATTAATATGCAGATTTGCTTTTCTCTTTCTGACTTACTTCACTCCATGTGACAGATTCTGGGTCCATCCACATCCCTACGAATGGCCAGATTTCATTCCTTTTTATGGCCGGGGAATATGGTATGCCTGTACCACAGATTCTCTATCCATTTGTTGCCCTTGTTTCATCTTTTCTGTCTCTGGAGACTGTGGGAAGGTAGCAGCGTGATGGTCAGAGCTTTCAGCGTCACTGTGACCGGGATGAGCATCGAGGGCGCTTGCAGGGGACAGGGCAGTGGGGCCCACCGTGGACTTTTTGCCAGTCTCTCGGGGCTGCCCCAGTCGGCCCTGCTACCCAACCCTGAGCTCAAGAAATTCCCTGCATTTTCTCAGGTGTGGCCCCTGGTTACTCTTTAAGTGACTTGCTTTGCTTACTGGGAAATCAGGATTTTGTTGCCTTTCTGTAATCTATTCGCCTGTTAACACTTAAAGTTTGGGGTGTATGGTTACACATTTTCCTTTTTTCCAACACTGATCTATTTCTGTTTTTTTTTTTTTTTTTAGTTTAGTTTCTTTTTATATATTTTGACCACTTCAGTTAAAATTTGTAAGACAAGGCTTTAATATCCAACCTTTCACCACCTACTCATCCATAGGTTTTGTTTGAAGATGTTTACCTGTTTAATAATCTGGAATCCACTTTGATGTTTTGTGTAAGGTGACGTTGTTGTTGTTGTTCATTACTCAGTCATGTTCGACTCTTTGCAACCCCATGGATTGCAGCATGCCACGCTTCCCTGTCCTTCACCATCTCCCGGAGGTTGCTCAAATCCATGTCCATTGAATCAGTGATGCCTTCCAACCATCGTGTTCCCTGTCGTCCCCTTCTCCTCCTTCCCTCGATCTTTCCCAGCATCAGGGTCTTTTCAAATGAATCAGTTCTTCACATCAGGTGGCCAAAGAATTGGAGCTTCAGCTTCAACATCAGTCCTTCCAATGAATATTCAGGACTGACTTCTTTTAGGATGGACTGGTTGGATCTCCTTGTAGTCCGAGGGACTCTCAAGAGTCTTCTCCAACACCACAGTTCAAAAGCATCAATTCTTTGGCTCTCAGCCTTCTTTACGATCCAACTGTCACATCCATACATGACTGCTGGAAAAACCATAGCCTTGACCAGACAGACCTTTGTTGGCAAAGTAATGTCTCTGCTTTTTAATATGCTGTCTAGGTTGGTCATAGCTTTTCTTTCAGGAGCAAGAGTCTTTTAATTTCATGGCTTCGATCACCATCTGAGGTGATTTTGGAACCCAAGAAAATAAAGTCTGCTGCTCTTTCCATTGTTTCCCCATCTATTTGCCATGAAGTGATGGGACCAGATGTCACGATCTTTGTTTTTTGAATATTGAGTTTTAAGCCAGCCTTTTTACTCTCCTCTTTCACCTTCATCAAGAGATTCTTTAGTTCCTCTTCACTTTCTGCCATAAGGGTGATGTCATCTGCATATCTGAGTTTATTGATATTTTCCCTTCCAGTCTTGATTCCAGCTTGTGCTTCCTCCAGCCCAGCGTTTCTCATGATGCACTCTGCATTTAAGTGAAATAAGCAGAGTGACTATATACAGCCTTGATATACTGCTTTGCCAATTTGGAACCAGTCTGTTGTTCCATGTCAGGTTTTAACTGTGGCTTCTTGACCTACATACAGATTTCTCAGGAGGCAGGTCAGGTGGTCTGGTATTCCCATCTCTTTAAGAATTTTCCACAATTTGTTGTGATCCACACCGTCAAAAGCTTTAGAATAGTCAATGAAACAGAGTAGATGTTTTCCTGGAACTCTCTTGCTTTTACTATGATCTAGTGGATGTTAGCAATTTGATCTCTGGTTCCTCTACCTTTTCTAAATCCAACTTGAGCATCTGGAAGTTCTCAGTTCATGTACTGTTGAAGCCTGGCTTGGAGAATTTTGAGCAATACTTTGCTAGCATGTGAAATCAATGCAATTGTGTGGTAGTTTGAACATTCTCTGGCATTGCCCTTCTTTGGGATTGGAATGAAAACTGACATTTTCAAATCTTGTGGTCACTGCTGAGTTTTCCAAATATCTGGCATATTGAGTGCAGTACTTTCACAGCATCATCTTTTAGGATTTGAGATAACTCAGCTGGAATCCATCATCTCCACTAGCTTTGTTCATAGTGATGTTTCCTAAGGTTCACTTGACTTCACACTCCAGGATGTCTGGCTCTAGGTGAGTGCTCACACTATCATGGTTATCTTCGTCATTAAGATCTTTTTCTATAATTCTACTGTGTATTCTTGCTGCTGCTGCTGCTGCTGCTGCTGCTAAGTCGCTTCAGTTGCTACTTCTTAATCTCTTCTGCTTCTGTTATTTCCTTGCCATTTCTAATGTTTATTGTGCCATCCCTTGCACGAAATGTTCCCTTGATATCTCTAATTTTCTTAAAGAGATCTCTAGTCTTTCCGTTTCTATTATTTTCCTCTATTTCTTTTCATTGTTGACTTAAGAAGCCTTTCTTAATCCTTCCTCCCCCCTAAAAAAATAGTTAACCGATGGTCATAGTAATATTTATTGATGCAAAATGTTACCTTTGAAAGTCTTTTTTTAGTATATAAAAACCATTTTTTTCTGTAGTTTAAGTTACTTTCACTTAGTTATTGTCTCTTTATATGTATTTTCATACTTAGTTGAGTAGTTTCTTTTTAATACTCCTTGTTTATTTAAAATATTCTTGGCAGGTATCATCTGTATATTTTCCAAAATGAACTTTTATCATCAATTTGCCAGATTAAAACAAACAAAGAAACACTTTGAGCTGTTTTAAAGACATGCTGTATTAAATTTATTTGGTAAGGATTTATTTTCACTCCAGAATATTGCATATAACAACACATTTTATTTCTCTTATAGAATTGTCTTACACTTTTTTCTGTTGAGCATATTCCTAGATATTAAATACTTTATTGTCTATTGTGGAAGTAATACTTTTTCCACTGCAGCTATTGGTTTTTACATATATACTTTGTCTCTGGGCATTTTATTAGTTGTGTAAAATTTTCTATTGAATTATCTACATTTTTCAAGTCAAATGATAGCAACTACAAATAGTAATTGTATCTCCTCCTTTGCAGTTGCTAAATATCTTAGTTACATTTATGTTATTGATTGAATCTTTCAAAATAAGGTTTAAGAAAAGGCAATGGCAATAGTTCAAATCTTTGTCTCTTTTCTTATTATAATGAGACTGTTTCTGATATTTTTGTAAGCTAATCTAACCTCTGGGGACTTCCCTTGTGGCTCAGATGATAAAGCATCTGCCTACAGTGCGGGAGACCTGGGTTCGATCCTTGGGTCAGGGAGATCCTCTGGAGAAGGAAATGGCAACCCACTCCAGTACTCTTGCCTGGAAAATCCCATGGACAGAGGAGCGTAGTAGACTACAGTCCATGGGGTCGCAAAGAGTCGGACACGACTGAGTGACTTCACTTCACTTCAAGCTAACCTTAGATTTTTTTTTTTAACCATGTTAAATGTTCTTTGTGTTTCTAGTTCAATATTTTGTGAATATTTATATTCACCAAATGACTTTTTACTACATGGTTTTTATTTGGTGTGATAAATTATTGTATATTTTACTAAGAAATCTTAATTCAAGGATAAAAATTTTAGACAGTGTCCCACTTGCTCCTGAGGTGGTCCTTTTTAATAAACGACTGAATCCAGCTATTATTTAAGAGCTTACTATTTATATCAACAGTGAGATTTATATTTTTCTATTTTAATTTTTTACTGAAGTATAACATTTCTATAGAAAAGTTCAAATCATAACTGTGAAACAATCACATGAAATTTGTTTTATTGTATATTTTACTTCAGCTTTAAATTTCATGTTTTCGTCTTTTCTATTAGGTTTCAGCCTCAGCCTTACACTCATTACATGAATGAGCTGTGAAGCTTCCCATCATTTTCAGTGATAGAAATAGTTATGAGAATTTTCTGTTCCTTCATACTTTGAAATAACTAATCTACAAAGGCATATCTGAGTGAACCTTACTTTGGTAACATTTTCCATTTCTTTTGCAGCTATTCATTACCTATTTTATCTGTGTACAATTTTGTACTATTTTGTGTAAGAATTGGTAATATATATTACTTTTTAAAAACTTTGAAAACAATAACCATTTCTCTGGTTATATCATATTCTTCAACTTAATTTTGTGAATTTATTTCCTCTAATTTCTTTCTGAGATACCATTTGACAGAAAAATTCATCGTTGTCCTCATGCATATGTTCTTTTATTAATGGAGTCTATTTCTCTAATTATTTATGTTTGTTCTGCTTTTAACTTTATTAATTCCCTATATTTCATTAGGTTTGTTTTATTGCTCTTCATATAACTTCTTGAGTTGAATCCTTTCTCATCTTTGCTATTTTTCTTTTTTAATAATTATAGCATTTATAACAATGAAATACCTCTTATAACAGGCCACAAATTCACATATGAGTTTTCTATAGTTCCATTTGATATGTTTTCTGAATCAAGAGTGCAGAAATCCTTAAAGTGTCTAAGTTGGATTTTAGCTATCTTTAAACGTTTAAAAAAAAAAGGAAGAAGTGTATTTCCATTCCACATAATACTAGTTCTAAGATGATCCATAAGTGGTTCCTCCCATGGTTGTCCCAAGATTCATCTCAGGTCTTGCACCTACATCCCTTGGACTTGACCTTTGTCCACGTAATTACTACAAAGGTGAGGATAAGTCCATGATGTCCACCTGACATTAACTGTGACCACCCACTCCAGGGCTTTTCCAGTTACTCTACTGTATATTTAGGATATTTGTTTCTTCTTTCAACTAAGAGAAACTCTAAGGGGAGATACTGCAAGACCATGCAAATAGTTTGCTTTCCATTAAAAATGTCCCTCTAGATTTAGTATCCATTGAAGAGTCTTGCCTGGGAACAAATCCTTAGTATAGTCATCACAAGTTTATTGACCTTGAATAGTAAAAATCTCATGGATGGAGGAGCCCGGTGGGCTGCAGTCCATGGGATCACAAAGTCGGACACGACTGAGCAACTTCGCTTTTCACTCTCACACGTTGGAGAAGGAAATGGCAACCCACTCTGGTGTTCTTGCCTGGAGAATCCCAGGGACAGAAGAGCCTGATAGGCTGCTATCTCTGGGGCTGCACAGAGTCGGACACGACTGAAGCGACTTAGCAGCAGCAGCAGTGCATATTATTTTAAAATACGGACATTTTCTTAAATGAGAAAAGCAAATGAATTACCTTGATGAAAAGAAGTAGCGGCATCCCTTGGTTTCCTGATGGAAGGTCATTTCTTTTGTGGGGGGGGCACACTGTAAGACATGTGAGATCTTAGTTCCCTTACCAGGGATTGAACTGGTGCCGCCTACAGTAAAAGTGCGCAGTGCTAACCATTGGACAACCAGGGAAGTCCCTAAAGATCTTTTAAGAATTCTTTTACCAGACTCATTAAACGGGACCCAGGTGATACATGCTGCATCATCCTCAGGAAGATGCTCAACTAGAGTACATTCCCCTTATCTTTGGCTCAGGTTTTTTTGATGGAGGAAAGACCAGCTGTATTTTAAATATTTGTTCTGCTTAGCAGAGAGAGATAGACAAACACTTTAAAAAATGTGGGCCAGTCATTTATCTTACAATGTTGTAATGGTTTATAGTAAGACACTCGGCCCAGTAAATTTGTTCTAGCTCATTTGTGTCCCACCATGTGTGCAAACCTATCAGTTGGGTAATTCAAGAATTATATGAATGGTACTAAAACATAAATTTTGATAAATCCATCAGGGGAGAGCACCACCAAACTAGTTGCTTAAAACATTTGTGGAACTCAGGGGTGAACCAGAGGCTTCAGTGCTCGATACTGTGACATCTGAAGCCTGTCAGGATTCCTGCCCAGGAGATAAAAGCTCTTCCGGGGGATCCCTGAAACAGTGTTTCCCTAACATCCATCCTTGGAATAGAGTGAGACCCGCGTGGCGCTTTCCCCAGCCTAATCTAGACATCAGCCTGGAGGAAAACTAAGACCGTATTATCCGTTCTCATAAAGCAACATACAGTCAGTTGAAAGGGGAGAGTCAGATGTCCTTCCTTTTAAAAACACTGGCACTAATAACTGGTATCTTTTGTAGGTTGGTTTTTCTTAATCTGCTCATTCAGTAAAATTAAAAGGTTGCAAGGCTTGCCTCATCACCCAGTTTTTCGCGATTAGCCCACTTCCCTTAGATTCCTGGTCTTTGAGCTTCGGTGTAAGGGCTGAGTGTCTCCCACCCACAAATGTCTCTTGCACGTCACTCTATTGATTTTTCCCCTCTGAGGACATCTCCTCAAAGAAATGATAACTGGCGTCATCAAAAGGCACATCCAGATGGAAGTTCAGGTCGCCCCGCCGCCCATGCTGCCCAGCATGTCCTGCCCAGAGGGGCTCAAGTCTCTGAACTGCTCCCTTTCAGGGGATACCGTGTCTGGAAAACTGGCAGCGAATCAGCCATCCATGGTGACAGGCAGCCAGAGAGAGGAGCGGACCCCGAGAACACAAAGAAGCGAAAATATATGACAACTCAAACCTGGCACAGAAAGCTGAGAACTTTTTCCCCTTTGGACACAAATGTGTGTCTCTCTTCCCTGGGACAGGAGCTCATTCCCTCTCCCATCTGTGTGACGGCTGCAGCCTGTGTGCAGGACATCAGATAGGACAGGGCTTCTGCTCTCCCTGTCCAGTCCGCACGGCTCCATCCTTTTGTGAGGTTTGGTTTGATGACTTATACAGTAATAAGCAGCATCGATCCTCTTAAATTAAAGGGCTTTAAAATATTTTATAACCAAGTTCTGATTTCTGGACAGGAGTTTTAAAAATAACTTTATGAGCTTGTGAACATTTACTTTGGGCTCTGCTGGGCCTTTGTCGCTGCTCGCGCTTCACTATAGTTGCAGCGAATGGGGGCTACTCTCTAGCTGCAGTGAGTGGGCTTCTCATTGCGGGGGCTTCTCGTGGAGCACGGCTCCAGGGCACGCAGGCTTAAGAAGTTGCGGCAGGTGGGCTCAGAAGTTGCAGCTCCAGGGCTCCTGAGTACAGGCTCGGGAGTTTTGATGCACGGTCTTAGCTGCTTCATGGCACGTGGGATCCCCCCAGACCAGGGATTGAACCTACGTCTTCTGCATTGGCAGGTGGATTATTTACCACTGAGCTACTAGGGGAGCCCTGCACTAGACTGAATACGGATTTTTCTACCTCTGTTTTGCTTTTCCTTTTTAAATGTCTTCATATTTACTTTCTTCCTAAAGGGATGAAAACACTTAGTTCCTGTGGATGAATGTAGTTCTAGTTTACACTGTCCTGTACAACACATGCTACTGAATTGTGGGCTCTTGGACTAGAAAAGGTCAGTTTTCATTCCAGTTCCAAAGAAAGGCAATGCCGAAGAATGTTCAAACTACCACACAATTGCACTCATCTCACATGCTGGTAAAGTAATGCTCAAAATTCTCCNTTCTTGAAGAGATCTCTAGTCTTTCCCATTCTATTGTTTTCCTCCATTTCTTTGCATTGATCCCTGAGGAAGGGTTTCTTATCTCTCCTTGCTATTCTTTGGAACTCTGCATTCAAATGGGTGTATCTTTCCTTTTCTCCTTTGCTTTTCACTTCTCTTCTTTTCACAGGTATTTGGAAGGCCTCCTCGGGCAACCATTTTGCCTCTTCGCATTTCTTTTTCTTGGGGATGGTCTTGATCACTGCCTCCTGTACAATGTCACAGACCTCCGGCCATAGTTCTTCAGGCACTCTGTCTATGAGATGTAATCCCTTGAATCTATTTGTTACTTCCACTCTATAATCATAAGGAATTTGATTTAGATCATACCTGAATGGTCTAGTGGTTTTCCCTACTTTCTTCAATTTAAGTTTAAATTTGGCAATAAGGCGTTCATGATCAGAGACACAGTCAGCTCCCAGTCTTGTTTTCTCACTCTATAGAGTGTCTCCATCTTCACTTGCAAAGAATATAATCAATCTGATTTTGGTACTGACCATCTGGTGATGTCCATGTGTAGAGTCTTGTCTCGTGTTGTTGGAAGAAGGTGTTTGCTGTGTCCAGTGCATTCTCTTGGCAAAACTCTATTAGCCTTTGCCCTGCTTCATTTTGTATCTGAAGGGCTGAATTTGCCTGTTACTCCAGATATCTCTGGATTTGCTACCTTTGCATTCCAGTCCCCTATAATGAAAAGGACATTTTTTTCGGTGTTAGTTCTAGAAGGTCTTGTAGGTCTTCATAGAACAGTTCAACTTCAGCTTCTTCAACGTTGCTGGTTGGTGTACAGACCTGGCTTACCGTGATATTGAATGGTTTGCCTTGGAAATGAATTGAGATTATTCTGTTGTCTTTGAGATTGCACCCAGGTACTGCATTTCAGACTGTTTATTGACTATGATGGCTGCTCCATTTCTTCTAAGGGATTCTTGCCCACAGTAGTAGATATAATGGTCATCTGAGTTCAATTCACCCATTCCATTTTAGTTCACTGATTCTAGTTCACTCTTGCCATGTCCTGTTTGACCACTTCCAATTTACCTTGATTCATGGAACTAACATTCCAGGTTCCTATGTAGGAGAAGGCAATGGCACCCCACTCCAGTACTCTTGCCTGGAAAATCCCATGGATGGAGGAGCCAGGTAGGCTGCAGTCCATGGGGTCGCTAGTGTCAGACACGACTGAGGGACTTCACTTTCACTTTTCAGTTTCATACATTGGAAAAGGAAATGGCAACCATTCCAGTGTTCTTGCCTGGAGAATCCCAGGGACAGAGGAGCCTAGTGGGCTGCTATCTATAGGGTCACACAGAGTCGGACACGACTTAAGCGACTTAGCAGAAGCAGCAGCAGCAGCAGCAGTATTATTCTTTATAGCATTGGATTTTACTTCCATAATCAGGCACATCCACATCTGGGTGGTGCTTTTGCTTTGGCTCCATCTCTTCATTTGAAAGAAATAACTCTCCTTTCTGGAGTTATTTCTCCACTGATCTCCAGTAGGATATTGGGCACCTACCGACCTGGGNTTACTTCCATAATCAGGCACATCCACATCTGGGTGGTGCTTTTGCTTTGGCTCCATCTCTTCATTTGAAAGAAATAACTCTCCTTTCTGGAGTTATTTCTCCACTGATCTCCAGTAGGATATTGGGCACCTACCGACCTGGGGTGTCCTATCTTTTTGCCTTTTCATCCTGTTCATGGGGTTCTCAAGGCAAGAATACTGAAGTGGTTTGCCATTCCCTTCTCCAGTGGACCACATTCTGTCAGACCTCTCCACCTTGACCCATCTGTCTTGGGTGGCCCTACATGGCTTATAGTTTCATTGAGTTAGACAAGGCTGTGGTCCATGTGATCAGTGACTGTGGTTTTCATTCTCTCTGGCCTCTGATGGATAAGGATAAGAGGCTTATGATTGTCTTAGTCCCCTGCCGAAAATCCTCGAGTGTCTTTCTCTTACAGGGTTGGTGAAGTTTCAGCTCTGCAAAGCGCTCTCTGCTGCCTCTTGCCTAGGCCAGCTTTCACATCCTCACCTCTGGCCCTTCTCCTCCAATACTGGCCACTTCCAGCCCCTGGGGCTTCTCCCTGTCCTTGAGAGGCCACCCTCATGCTTGCTTGTGGTCGTTGGGCCTGCAGCCTCCACTGCTTGGCAAGTTCTTTGCTTCCTCTTTTTCACTAACTCTGTGATTTCTACTAACTCTTTAGTTTTCTTCTTCATTTTCTGTATTTTCCAGGCTGCCTGTCCCATGCCCCACACCCCCACGCCACTTCCAGGCCAGGTCTTCACTGCGAACCCTCTGCGTGTGTTGTCGACGGCCCTTGCCTTTCCTCTAACAGCACTGAACCCTCTGCCACACTATCTTCTTTGTAAATCCCCTAGAGGCCACGCCATTTGGGGCTGGGGCCATTTCCACATGTGCCCTGAGTCTAGCTTGGTGACTCCTGTGTGACAGGCGTCAGACACATTAGTGATGGTGGGTGGTGCCCTCCAGAGCCAGACACCAGCAGTCTCTATGGAGCCCTTCCCTGTCATCTTCTGAGGTCTGGATTGACCTCTGGCCCCTCGATTCATTCAACATGCCCCTTTCTCATTTCGCTTTTCAATTGATGACACCAAACCCCACTCAATCCAGTGGGCCTGAGGACCGTGGTCATTCTCACCCCTCACGTCGGGGATCAGATTCTACTGAGAGTTGTGACCAGCCCCCCGATAAGACAGTGTTTCCCTTCTCAGTGCTGCCATCCTTGATGAAGCCGTCCTGACTTCCCCCGTGCTGTCTGTGTGCTCAGGAGCACCTCCTGGCATCTGCCATTCAGCACCTTCTCATTTGCTTCCAGCCCTGCTGGCAAACTCGGCCACGTTTTCCGCTGCCTCAGGTGCTTCACCAGATCCTCATGGGTGTGTAGCTCTGGCTGAAATGCTCTAAGGGGTTCCTGCCCTTGAATTCACAGTTTCCCTGAGCTTATGTTTCTTCTGGCCTCCCTCCACACTGGCCCATCTTACACCTGGTGCCCTAAAAACATCAAGCCTCTTTTAGAGTATCTCAGAGTCTTACACTGTCTTCTAAATGGACTGTGGGGTTTCCCTGGTGGCTCAGAGGGTAAAGAATCCTCTGCCTTCTGTCTCCTTCAGTGCCGTCCACTATCACCAGAGGAAGTGCTCTTTGTCCTTTGAAGGCAACTCAGATCTCCACTCCTGCAGGAGTCACTTCTTTAATATTTCCCCATAGAAGTCACTCACCTGCTCTGAGTTACCTTTGATGCATGTTTATATTTCTGCTGTACTTACTGATGCATCTGCTTCTTCCTCTAGACTCTGAGGTCTTTGAGGACAGAGAGAGGGCTTCGCTCATCCCTGTTTTCCCACTGATGGGCACCACACCTGAGGCGCCCTTGCTGTCTGTGGACATCGTTCCAGTGAGTGAATCATGTCTGTTTTTCGTCACTTGCAGCTCAGTTCTGATTCTGAGAGCACTCCACACCCCCATTCATATTTAAAGCATGTACCAAAATGTTTAGTTTCTAACTTACAAGAAAACAATTACACAGAAGGGACCCGTTGCCCTGATCTTGAAGTCAACGTGCTCATGTCTGCTGCAGGAAAGTCTGAGCAAACCTGTGAAGAAGTTGAAGTCCCTTCGGTCCATTCCCAGCTTCCCTTTCCGACCCCACTCTTCCCTTCTGAAATGTGGCGCCTTCTAGCCGCCTCCCTTGCGCACCCTATCTCCTTCTCCCAAGGTGTTTTATATTTTGTTCTCTAACAGGATCATAGAAACTTTGATCAGCTATAATCTTGAAAGTAAACTGAGATGCTTTTTTGAACTCTGGGTCTAAAAGGAATGAATCTACTGATGAGAACAAAGGGAAGAGATCTTTGAAATGGAGTATGTTTCAGAAACCATACGATATATGTTCCATGTAACCACAGATGACTCAACTTCACGCTTCTTTTTATCAATGAGAAAGGCAAAGCCCTCAGATACGGCCCAAAGCCCCAGTGCTGAGGAATTCTGAAACAATCTTCCAGGCTGTCACTCATAAATCTGCCTAAAATATGAGGCAGGGAAGAGCAGATAGTTTCTCCACCACATTTACAGGGGGAGCTCCTTATACTGGAAGATCATACAGGACTCAGAAGAATACATCTCTAAGGGTGAAGTTGTGAACACAAGGAAGGGGTAACCACGTGCTATTTAATTACAGGCACATGGCCGAATCGGGTAGGTCATGCAGCAAGTAGCAGAAAACAAAGTCAGGAGGCCTACCCATACATTTTTTGTTCAGGATCAGAAGGACTAAGACAGTGAACACACAAAACCGGCTCTCGCTTCCATGTGGGCTAGTTCATTGTAGAGCATTGATGGAACTCTCCGTTGTCACAGTGCAGACCTGGAAGGCTGTCTGCTTCCCTTCAGATGACCAGGTTTCATGGGTGTCCTCTGGGCCCCGTCTTGCACAGCTGATGCCCAAAGTGCTGCAAGCGGAGATGAAAAAAGCTGATGAGAACCTGGAGTCCCAGCTAACCCGCAGGCCTGGCCTCACTAACTGGAGTGAGCCCGCAATTGCAAATTTTGCCAGTTGAGGTCCCTGTCCGGGAGCTGCACACCCAGCCTCATAATTAGCAGTAACAGCATTAGTATTCTTCTGGCTGATACCTTCCACCAGCTCTTTGTTTTTTTTTTTTAATCCCTGTAGCCACTTTCTCCATGTTTTATCTCTGGAGTTAGACTCAGGAAATGCAAAGATAAATGCTGAATACTAATTAGACCCTCTGTGCTGGGAAACATGCAGTACTTCATTTCATTATTAAACAAGTTGCAATAAAGCCCCCACCATAGATGGGGAGACTGAGGCAGTAAGAGGATGAATCATTTGCCAGAGATCACGACCCCCGGTTGTTATGTTCCAGCGGACCACGTACCACATCTTTGACAAGTACTCTTTTCAGTTGGGAGATATAAAGTGTATGGCAGGTAGAAAGTTCATTTCACAAACTCAGTGTGCAAGAAACATCACTTCAGGTTTCCACAGAGAACACCATTTCTACTATAACTCCTTCGTTTGGCCAATGGATGAAAACTTTCGGGCAGTCAGTTCTGATTTCCTCCCCTTGCCTATTTCCTGGAGTGGCATCTAAGTTCTGATGGTCATGTCAGATCCCTGGGGGGAAGCAGGCAGCCTGGGCCACAACCCTGCATGCTGGACCACCCAAGGCGTCCTTGTTCCTGGGTCTTTAGGGGCTGATCTGAGCTGTTCCTTCCGAGGTTATTCCCGGTAACCAGGTTCCAACCCCACAGCCGAGTTCTTTGGGATCTAGCACTCTCTCACTTAATTCTCAGGCAGCTCCTGAGATCTGAAGTCATTCTGAAATCTGGGCCACACCATGATTGGAAAAGTTGGCTTGTATTGAAAAAATTCACATGGATATCTCATCTGCTGCATAAACAGTTTAAACTTCAATACTTGTTTATAGGAGAAACTCTCAGAAAATGATGATCAAAAGGGAAATGTCTTTCAATCATTAAAACTGTATATTCAAAACTTAGACAAACATTAAACATAACAGAAAACATTTAGAGGCATTTTCTTTAAGACCGGAAAAAGACAAGAAACCCTTCCATCACTGTTATGGTTCAACATGTTTGGAGGTTTTGTCCAGTTACAAGCATAGAAGACAGACAAAAATGTTATTTGCAGATGTGTTAATTATTTACAAAGAGTCAGAAAAAATCAAGACATTATTAGAATTAATAAAAGAGCATAAAGATGAGATAAATATAAATTTATAGTGTTCTTTTCATAGTAATTAAGAAATTATAAACAAAAATAAGATATTCCTGAAACTAACAAAAGTGCTACACTATTCAGGAACTAACTTAACAAAGACAATAAAAAAAACTGTAGAAAGGATATTTGTAAAGTCTATTGTGGGATACTGATGCGGAATTGAATGAATAGAGAGCTATATATTGTTTATATTTGCAGTGAGCTAATACTTTAAAGATGTCAGTGCTACCCAAATCGGTGATACTGGGAAAGATTGAGGGCAAGAGGAGAAGGGGACAATAGAGGATGGCATCACTGACTCAATGGACATGAGTTTGAGCAAGCTCTAGGAGATAGTGAAGGACGGGGAAGACTGGCATGCTGCAGTCCATGAGGTCACAAAGAGTCAGACACAAATGAGTGACTGAACAACAACTCAGATTGGTCTATAAGTTCAATAAAATTCCAGCAAGATTGTTTTGAAGAAAATGACAAGCTGATTTTGAATATATACAGAAGAATTGAGGCCCAGTTGATTTGAAAAATAAAGAGTAAATAGTAAGGGTTTCTCTGAGGTAGGACTTTGTGACACTCTAGTAGGAAAGACTTTTATAAATAAGCCCTTCTCCCTTTATCACAAACCAAAATGGAAACATCAGTGAATTTGACTTTCAAGACTAAAAGCTTGTCTTCAATGAGGGATACCATAAACAAAGGGGACAGATGACACACTGGGTGATGTTTGGAAAAATAATGACAGTTCAGCTCAGCTCAGTCGCTCAGTCGTGTCCGACTCTTTGCGACCCCACGAATCACAGCACGCCAGGCCTTCCCGTTCATCACCATCTCTCGGCGTTCACTCAGATTCATGTCCATCGAGTCTGTGTTGCCATCCAGCCATCTCATTCTCGGTCGGCCCATTCTCCTCCTGCCCCCAATCCCTCCCAGCAAGAAATCCCAGGGCTGATCTCCTTCAGAATGGACTGCTTGGATCTCCTTGAAGTCCAAGGGACACTCAACAGTCTTCTCCAACACCACAGTTCAAAAGCATCAATTCTTCGGTGCTCAGCCTTCTTCACAGTCCAACTCTCACATCCATACATGACCACAGGAAAAACCATAGCCTTGACTAGACGGACCTTAGTCGGCAAAGTAATGTCTCTGCTTTTGAATATGCTATCTAGATTGGTCATAACTTTTCTTCCAAGGAGTAAGCATCTTTTAATTTCATGGCTACAGTCACCATCTGCAGTAATTCTGGAGCCCCCCAAAATAAAGTCTGACACTGTTTACACTGTTTCCCCATCTATTTTCCATGAAGTGATGGGACCGGATGCCATGATCTTCGTTTTCTGAATGCTGAGCTTTAAGCCAGCTTTTTCACTCTCCTCTTTCACTTTCNTTCTGGAGCCCCCCAAAATAAAGTCTGACACTGTTTACACTGTTTCCCCATCTATTTTCCATGAAGTGATGGGACCGGATGCCATGATCTTCGTTTTCTGAATGCTGAGCTTTAAGCCAGCTTTTTCACTCTCCTCTTTCACTTTCATCAAGAGGCTTTTTAGTTCCTCTTCACTTTCTGCCATAAGGGTGGTGTCATCTGCTTATCTGAGGTTGTTGATATTTCTCCTGGCAATCTTGATTCCAGCCTGTGCTTCTTCCAGACCAGCGTTTCTCATGATGTACTCTGCATATAATTTATATAAGCAGGGTGACAATATACAGCCTTGATGTACTCCTTTTCCTATTTGGAACCAGTCTGTTGTTCCATGTCCAGTTCTAACTGTTGCTTCCTGACCTGCATACAGGTTTCTTAAGAGGCCACCGCTCCTCGGGTTGCTCCTCCCAGCCACCACCCCTGGCCTCGGGCTCGGGCTTGGGGTGGCTCCTCAGGGTCACCGCCCTTGGCCTTGGGTGCGAGGTGAGAATATATAAAGAACAGCTCTAATCAGTAGGAGGAAGAAACACTAGCAGAGGTGCGAGCAGAAAAATTAGAATCGTCAAGTGCTCAGAGAGGGTCAATAAGGACACAGTATTGGAAGAGAGCTTTGCGTTTGGGGCAAAAGCCAAGAACAGTAGAACCCTCAGGCATCGATGTCCTGAAATGCTGACATGTAGCTGGTGTGTGGATATTTTCATGATTGATGTTTGCAGCTGTTTCCCCACACATGTGCTACTGAGACAGGATTTGAGAGCAACTCCACCATGGCAGGGGGTCTAAACTGGATTGCAAAGACCAGCACTTGGCTCTCCTCACCACCGGGCATCCACTTAGATTTTACTTTCATGGCATCCATTTGGATGAGGGATTTCATTAGGGTGGGGACCACCATTTACAATTTTAATTCTCCCAGAAGCCTGGCTTAGTATTTGGCTTTGTGTGTAACAGCCATTTGAAAAACAACAAAATTCAGTATTGGCTAAAGATAAAGACGGAAGCTTTTTAAAACGGCCTTTGATTGTGTGGTTATTCTATACTACTCTTATCAACGAAAGAAAATTTTTTGCAATTTTCCCTTAAGTATAAACATCCCTTAGTCCATTGTGTTTTTTTACTTCTTTAAATTAACCTATACAAGGTTAAAAACTACGTGAAATAGACATGTAACAATAATCTGAAGTACCATCTGCTTTATATTTATTGTGTCTAAAGCTGTGTAAGGATGTGTTAAAATTATCATGGGCTATCTTAAATAAAAACACAAGCAAGGTATATTTGCATTTGAAATAGTCTTATACTTTTTAAATTTCAACTGTTTAATAGACTATAAGCCATCTCAAGATAGAATGTTACATTAATATGTATATATATACACATATGTTAATATATATAATTTAAAGCATTAAATTATAAGAATTGCTATATATAATAATATACATTACTATATATTAAACTATATGTAAATAACATATACATTTCTTTCTTTTTTCTCCTTCAGCTCCCAAGGTAGTAATGATCTTAGAATTGGTGAATAAATTGGCTGATTTCTTTCAGGGAAAAACACTAACCAAATAGAAACTCCTGTTAGGGCCTTAGTGTTTTATTTTTAAGAATAAGTACCTGATATTCTCTGCCCATGAAACTGTAGCGTCTAGAGTAAAAGCTGAAGCCATACTTTAAAGTGAATATTTTTGTGTTCAAGTCTAAGCCAGTTCATGTGATCAACAGTATGAGGGGAACAAAATTAACATCCTTGGTTTAGTGTCAAGGTCTGAGTCACTGTCCTGGGAAGAAAGATGCTATATGTGGTAAGATCTTTATGCAAATGCATATGAAAAGTTGAAAAGACCAAGCAGTTAAAGCAAAAGGAGGAAACAGCGATATTTCAGTGGTTTAGCAGGTTGAAATGAATTTGCATTCAGCACATTCCCACATAGCTTGCTGAACAGTGAACATATGAAGGATGATGTTAGCATACATCCTCTTTCCCATATATATTAACCAAAGAGCCTAACAGATGCAAATTTATAACTAAAATAGCTAATGCTATACGGAGGTGTGAAGCAAACAAGCAACTCATTTCAAAGGAATCTTGTGATTTTTAGAGATGATCAAGGCCTGGTCCCAGCCCTGCAATCTGAAAGGGTTGGAACCCCTTAGATGGGACTTACACCCTTATATGTTAGAGAAAACAAAAACAAAAAAAATAATTTAAAATAAACTTTAAAGTAATTTAAAATAAAGCCTAGATGTGGCTTACACCCTTCTATATTAGAGAAAACCAAAACGAAATAAATAGGCCATCTTTTCTCCTCACATGTAATTCATCAATCTCATTTCATACTATTTACAAATGGTTTTACTTTTCTTCAAAGACAAGATGTATTTCATGTCCGTTTGGGGTATTACAAACAAAGCAAGAGGCATTTCCTAGCAATTCTGTCCTATTGGTTCTCCAAATAACTTTTTAAAAATATTTCTTCATTTGTCAAAGAGGAAAGGTTTTCAGGTAAAATGGGTATGCACTTGGATGACTGAGGTCATTTGAAGACTTCTCTCTGGAAAACCCCACTCGGGATAAGCAGGTGGAAATCTTGTGGGGGGGGTGGGTGTTTGCTTAACTGCTCAGTCCTGTCCAACTGTTTGCAACCCCATGGACTGGAGCCCACCAGGCTTCTCTGTCCGTGGGATTCTCCAGGCAAGAATACTGGAGTGGGTTGCCATTCCCTTCTCCAGGGGATCCGACCCATGGATCAAACCTGTGTCTCCTGCATTGCAGGCAGATTCTTTACTGAGCCACCAGGAAGCCTTTTACTGGGGGATGGAAGACTGATTTGGATAAGTAGACTTGAGTGTTGTCCTGGGTTGGCCTTTCTATAGCTGTGTGAACTTGACCCAAACAGTTTACCTCTGTGAGCCTTGTCTGTAGGATGCCCCCATTGTAGGGCATTTTTGCAGAGTGAATAAAATCACACTGTGGAAGCCCACACTAGCCATGCCGAGCTGAATCCCAACCCACAGATACAGTTTGCTTGTTGAATGTTGTTGTTCAGTTGCTAAGATATGTCCCACTCTTTGTGACCCTGTGGACTGCAGCATGCCAGGCAGTCCTTCACTAACTCCCAGAGTTTGCTTATATTCATGTCCATGAGTCAATGATGCCATGCAACTATCTCATCCTCTGTCGCCCCCTTCCCCTCCTGCCCTCAATCTTTCCCAGCATCAAGGTCTTTTCCAATGAGTCAGCTCTTCACATCAGATGGCCAAAGTATAGGAGCTTCAGCTTCAGTTGGCTTGGCTTGTACCAAATGAAATTTTCAAAACTTATTGACAAAATTTAAAAATTAGACAATTCATATTTTTGACTTTATGTTTTATGAGTAAACGCTGCAAAAACTTACAACTGCCTGTAATAGTATCAGGTTAGACACATCCTAAACCATCCCCATTGTCTTCACCCATCCTGCCCGGTTGATTTTGTGCTTATAATCCCCATTAATTTAAAGCAAAACAAACAAACTGTTGACTTGATTACCTTGGTAACATCTTGTTAAAGGAAATTTTCTTAGACAAAGTGATTTTGAGCACAAATCAAAATTCAATGCTCATCAGCAGGGAACTACTGAATATTCAAAAAAGAGAGGAAATGCATCTAGATGATATTGTGTGTATCTAGATGACAGAAAGTTGATCTGAGCCACTGGATAGTTGAACACAGAACCTGGCTAATTTCACAGAGCTGAGAAATGGCCATCTCTTTTGCCATCAACATGGATGCATATTTAGGACGTGGATGATTTGGAACCATCTACTGATGTGAATGAACTATTCATCAGAAGACATATGCAATCAGTGTGAGAAGTAGGGTAAGTCAGTTGAACTGTGGCTAGTAATTGTTAATAGTGAGCAACAAGGATTTACCCCTGACACAGTGAGTGGCCATGTGCAGGCCAAGTGGCATTAAATACAACCCAGCTGACAACCGTGTGGGGTCCTGATTCTTCTCAAGTAGCTATCGGATTTTTCTCCAGCAGCCAATTACAGATGCCAAGCCCAGTTTAATTCTGGGTTTGGATTCAAATATAATTTTTAGCACTTCTCATCACCCAGCGATCCATCTGTATTTCTACCTTTTTCCTATTTTTATTAACATTATTATTATTCAGAAAAGTGCACACATAAGTGTGGGATTCTTGAACACACCCGTGTAATGACTCCCCTGATTTAAAGACAGGTTATTTGTACTTCAGAAGCCATGCTCCCTGTGTTCCCCTCCAGACCCCACTCACCCACCACCCACCCTCCCCTTCCAGGTAACAGCTATTGTGACTTTGAACACTGTTGATTGTTTATGCTTGTTCTTGAACTTCATATGTGGAATCATAAGATATGTACTTTTTATGTCTCGTTTCCTTAATGTATCATTATGTTTATAAGATTCAACCATATTTTCAAGTGTAGTTGGAAGTCTTCTCTTAACTTTGGTGAGTAGTATTTCATTGTGTGAAAGTGCTATAATTTATTTATAGATCCTGATGTTAATGGGCATTTGGGTAGTTTCCAGGGTAGAGCTGTTATAAACAGTTTCTATAAATATTCTCGGACATGACTTTTGGTGCACAGTTGAATGCTGCGTATCTGTTGACTTTCCTATATTCCCAGGGTTGCTCTAAGGGATTTATTTCCAAGATGCTAGAGTTACTGGCCCCTGGGTCAATTTCGGGGGCTGCCTTGATAACCCTGTTTGAGGCAGAGGCTGGCCTGGGCTTCAAGCATCCTTCTCCCCAATTGTGCTCCTGCTCTTCTGAGCTCCCCGCCTCCCCTGCCACCCAGACTCTGTACTGTCTTGATTTCTGCCATCTGACTCATCTGACCTCTCTCATCAGACTGCCTGTTGCCTCTGATGGACTGATGGCATTCCTGCTCTCTCCTCGCCCTTCTTGTCTCTCCTTGCCCATGTTCACCACCTTTGGCTAAAGTACTCCATGCCATCAGCGATCCCCCACAAAGTTCTTTAGTCTGTGACATGTTGGAAGAACTTGCCCATCCAATTACAGATCATGTCACAGGCACACAGGAGGCTGTAGAGCAGAGAGGCTGGGAGCACAGGCTCTGAAGTCGGGCTTCCTGGTGCAAATTCTGGTTACCAGTTACCAGTTGTATAACAGCAGCTACATTTTCTCTATACCTCAGCTTATCGTATTGGGACAGTCTGAGAACTTCTAACCAGTAATGCTCATAACAAACGTTTTTCTAACCTACTTTTTGTCCTTCTTGGCTCTTTCTTGTCTTTTGGTTGGTGCATGTTAATAACTGTTCCTCTGTTTGCTTTCCTGGTGCTGTGTTTGCCTACTCTCTCTCTACAAGCACACTTCAGTTAACATCACCTGCAGAAGAATGATTCTTTCTAAGACTCATTAACCAAAGCAGCGTCTGTCTTAGGAGCAATGACATACCACACCGTGTCTTTCTCCGTTGAAGCTACATTGGCTGTATTAATTTCCTGTTGCTGCTGTAACAAATTCCCACAAACATAATGCCTTAAAACTATGTAATTTATTATCTAATAGTTCAGGAGGTAAAGAGTTCAAAATAGGTCCACTGGCCCTAAAATCAAGGTGTCAGCAGGGGTGCGTTCCTTTTGGATCTCTTGGGAAGATTCTGTTTCCTTGCCTTTTCTAGCTTCTAGCAGCATCTTCTGTTCCTTGGCTTGTGATCCTTTATCTTCAACAGCTCATCAGGCATGACATGTCTTTTCTATGACCTTGATCCTCTTGTTAGGACCCACATGGTTACATTAGCCCCACCTGAATCATGCAGGATCATCTCACATGCTTTGTTTTTAACCTAATCGCATAGGCAAAGTCTTAGTCACCGTTTTGGAGACCAGAAGGTGACGTCTTTGGGAGGCCAGTCTTCTGTCCACCATGCTGGCCAAACCATTTGCTTTACTCTCCTGAGGTGATCTCTCTGTTACATCCTGTCCCTTAAGACAGTCAGATTCACAGCAGATGATTTGCTTTCCAAAGGACAAAAGAACAAAAATCGTGAGAGCAGTCCAATGACTAAGGTGCTTGTAGGGTATTAAAATTTAACTCCTGCTACAGCTCTGACAGGTAAATATCCAGAGAATGTGGCTTAGCTCTAGGCCTGGCTGTGCTGACCACCCAAATAATATCAAGGACACTTAGATGATGAGACATCAACCAGCAAGCACCGAATTCCATCTGTAGTCGAGTCAACATGTAGGAATGCACCTATATATGGATTGCATCACAGTCGCGCTTATAATCTTCCTTCAGTCAGCTCTGAACAAGCCCTCTGGCTACAGGAGATGGCCTGTGTCTTTGTTTCAACCTGTTTGCTATATGAGGTCATGGTGCTTTGGAACATGACTCAGGGGACCTGAGTGCCCCAGGAGATCTCGGATGAGGTCGTCTCCCCACATTCTCCCACGTGCGCTCTGCCCCTTTCCAGGTTTTAAAGCATCTTTTTGACTGAGACACCAAAGAAGAAAAATATGATTAATTCCTTACTAAATTCATCTCTGCTTCATCTCAGACCAAAGCTTCTGCTTGGTTCCTGCTTTTCAGTAAAGCTTCAGACCACCCCGGAGGTCACTGACCTGGCCCAGGTATTGGAAGTGTATCTGGTAGCCTCCAGATACATCTGCATAGCCTCCAGAATGCATTATCATAAAGTGTCTAACAAATGAATTAACTATTGAAAGATGGGCTCTAGATCCAGACTAATGACTTACTCATTTTTTCTCCTTGAATTTATTTGCTGCCCAAGCATAAAAATTTTCTCTGAATTTGTGGAGACTCTGTTTTTCAGGTTCTTACACAGAGAAGCCAATGGATGGAAAATGGTGCTGGGGTATGGATGATAACCTAGTTCTGGGTTTGGAGTCTGAGGCCTGTTATTGGGATGTAGGAGAACACCAAAAAATGACAGCTATTGTTTGTGATAGGGACTATGCTTCTGCCCTATAACCTAGATACAAAACAAGTCCAGGGAGGTCTGAGCAACACATTTGTTTATTGTTTAACCAGACTGACTTGGATAACTAAGGAAATGGGAAAGCAACAAAAGGCCTCTTTCTGCTATAGGCCAACCCTTTAGCTTGTTTACACGGGCAAGAGCAAAATGGCAAGACTTAAGCAATTCATACGATAACTCAGCTGCAAAACTTAATGATCAAAACTCTTTAAAAGCTGCGCATGTACAGAGAATAGATTGATGGTTGCCAGACCTGGACGTGGGGAGTGAGCAAAATGGATGAAGAGGGTTAAAAGATGCAAGCTTCCCGTCGTAAAATAAATGAGTCATTGGAGGTAAGGCACAGATGGTGACTCTAGTTAATGAAACTGTAGCATGTATTTGAAAGCTGCTGAGAGAGTAGATCTTAAACGTTCTCAGCACAGGAAAACATTTCATAACCATGGATGATGATGGATGTTAATCGGACGGGTGGTGACCATTTCATGATATATATTTATATAAAGCTATGGAATCATTGTGTTCTATCCCTGAAACTAATATAATTTATATGTCAATTAGGGCTTCTCAAGTGGCTCTAGCAGTAAAGAACCGCCTGCCAGTGCAGAAGATGGAAAAGACGTGGGCTCAGTCCACAGATCAGAAGGAATGCATGGCAACCCACTGCAGTATTCTTATCAGGAGAATCCCATGGACAGAGGATCCTGGCGGACTCCAGTCCACAGGGCCACAAAGAGTCGGACATGACTGAAGCAACTTAGCAGGCATGCATATGTGTCAACGATATCTCAACTTTTAAAAAACTGATTTTTTAAGATTATTTTTTTCTTATCTTTCCTATTCAGAATAATCATGAAGTGTGAGGTTCGGACAGCTCCACAGTAACAATGACATGGCAGTATTTGTTGAAAATGCAGACTCTTGACTCATGACACACTTGCACGGGGCAGGTTCTGGCACCCTTAGGTTATCCTGATGCGAACTGAGGCTTGAGACTCGTTGGTTTAGGGGAAGGTTTATAGTTATGAAGATGGACACTGAACTTTAATTTTTTACTAATAATGATTCCCTCATTTGTCATTTCAGTGAAATATTTGTGAAATGCCTACACAAAAGACAGTTGTTAAATAATGATATAGTTTCCACATGAGGCAAAATCTTTGATGGCAACAATTTGTATCAACATCACAGATTGTTCTCTCAGTTTGAAATGCCCTGACTAACTCTCTATGAACATATCAACTCAACCTACTTGTTTCGACTGTAAACCCTGTAAATGGTATGTAATAATAACCACTATGGGGATTTTAAAGAAACATAAGATAATTTAAAAAGCACTTTATTATAGTAAATTATTGTTTATACACTACTAGCAATAATGATAATCAGGTCAGTTCAGTTCAGTTCAGTTCTCACTCAGTCGTGTCCGACTCTTTGTGACACCATAGACTGCAGCACGCCAAGCCTCCCTGTCCATCACTAACTCCCTGAGTGTACTCAAACTCGTGTTCACAGACTCGGCGATGCCATCCAACCATCTCGTCCTCTGTCATCCCCTTCTCCTCCTGCCTTCAGTCTTTCTGAGCATCAGGGTCTTTTCAAATGAGTCAGCTCTTCCCATCAGGTGGCCAAAGTATTGGAGTTTCAGCTTCAACATCAGCCCTTCCAATGAACCTTCAGGATAGATAGCCTTTAGGATGGACTGGTTAGATTTCCTCGCAGTCCGAGGGACTCTCAAGAGTCTTCTCCAACACCACAGTTCAAAATCACCATTTGTTTGGTGCTCAGCTTTCTTCACAGTCCAACTCTCACATCCATACATGACCACTGGAAAAAACATAGCCTTGACTAGATGGACCTTTGTT
>SJYV01052997.1:1016416-1042643 GCA_006410875.1 Neotragus pygmaeus | reverse complement strand
TTGCTTTTTCAATGATCCAGCAGATGTTGGCAATTTGATCTCTGGTTCCTCTGCCTTTTCTAAAATCAGCTTGAACATCTGGAAGTTCATGGTTCATGTATTGCTGAAGCCTGGCTTAGAGAATTTTGAGCATTACTTAACTAGCGTGTGAGATGAGTGCAATTGTGGCGGAGTTTGAGCATTCTTTGGCATTACCTTTCTTTGGGATTGGAATGAAAACTGACCATTTCCAGTCCTGTGGCCACTGCTGAGGTTTCCAAATTTGCTGGCATATTGAGTGCAGCACCTTCACAGCATCATCTTTCAGGATTTGAAATAGCTCCACTGGAATTCCATCACCTCCACTAGCTTTGTTCATAGTGATGCTTCCTAAGGCCAACTTGACTTCACATTCCAGGATGTCTGGCTCTAGGTGAGTGATCGCACCATCGTGATTATCTTGATTGTGAAGATTTTTTCTGTATAGTTCTTCTGCGTATTCTTGTCACCTCTTCTTAATATCTTCTGCTTCTGTTAGGTCCATAGCATTTCTGTCCTTTATCGAGCCCATCTTTGCATTAAATATTCCCTTGGTATCTCTAATTTTCTTGAAGAGATTGTCTTTCCCATTTTATTGCTTTCCTCTGTTCCTTTGCACTGATTACTGAGGAAGGCTTTCTTATTTCTCCTTGCTTTTCTTTGGAACTCTTCATTCAAATGGTTTTATCTTTCATTTTCTCCTTTGCTTTCCTCTTCTTTTCACAGCTCTTTGGAAGGCCTCCACAGACAGCCATTTTGCTCTTTTGCATTTCTTTTTCTTGGGGATGGTCTGGATCCTTGTCTCCTGTACAATGTCGTGAACCTCCATCCATAGTTCATCAGGCATTCTATCTATC
The DNA here is from genome assembly GCA_006410875.1 of Neotragus pygmaeus. Taxonomy (NCBI): domain Eukaryota; kingdom Metazoa; phylum Chordata; class Mammalia; order Artiodactyla; family Bovidae; genus Neotragus; species Neotragus pygmaeus. The sequence goes on along the minus strand of SJYV01052997.1, from coordinate 1,041,768 downwards.
AGATCTAGTCCCTTAAATCTATTTCTCACTTTCACCGTATAATCATAAGGGAGTTGATTTAGGTCATACCTGAATGGTCTAATGGTTTCCCTACTTTCCTCAATTTAAGTCTGAATTTGGCAATAAGGAGTTCATGATCTGAGCCACAGTCAGCTCCTGGTCTTGTTTTTGCTGACTGTTTATAGCATCTCCATCTTTGACTGCAAAGAATATAATCAATCTGATTTTGGTGTTGACCATCTGGTGATGTCCATGTGCAGAGCCTTCTTTTGTGTTGTTGGAAGAGGGTGTTTGCTATGACCAGTCCATTCTCTTGGCAGAAGTCTATTAGCCTTTGCCCTGCTTCATTTTGTACTCCAAGGCCAAATTTGCCAGTTGCTCCAGGTGTTTCCTGCCTTCCTACTTTTGCATTCCAGTCCCCTATAATGAAAAAGACATCTTTTTTGGGTGTTAGTTCTAGAAGGTCTTGTAGGTCTTCATAGAACCGTTTAACTTCAGCTTCTTCAGCATTACTGGTAGGGGCATAGACTTGGATAACTGTGATAGTGAATGGTTTGCCTTGGAGATGAACAGAGATCATTCTGTCATTTTAAGATTGCATCCAAGTACTGCATTTCAGACTCTTTTGTTGACTATGATGGCTACTCCATTTCTTCTGAGGGATTCTTGCCCACAGTAGTAGATATAATGGTCATCTGAGTTAAATTCACCCATTCCAGTCCATTTGGGTTCGCTGATTCCTAAATGTCAACCTTAACTCTTGCTATCTCCTGTTTGATCACTTCCAGTAATGATAATAGTGCCATTAATTATGATTTCTGTTTCCCTATAGATCTATTCTCTGTTGCCCCCTCCTTCTCCTGCCCTCAATCTTTTTGCAGCATCAGGCTGTTTTCCAATGAGTCAACTCTTCACATCAGGTAGCCAAAGTACTGGAACTTCAGCTTCACTCATTCCAATGAATATTCATTGTTGATTTCCTTTAGGATTGACTGGCTTGTTGTTGCAGAGGATGAGATGGTTGGATAGCATCACTGACTCAATGGACATGAATTTGAGCAAACTTAGAGATAGTGAAGGACAGGGAAGCTTGGTGTGCTGCAGCCTATGGGGTCACAAAAAGTCGGACATGACTTAATGACTGAACAACAATAATCTTGTAGACTAATCATCTTCTCTCTTTATCTTTAGTTCTGATAAACCCAGGAGGTATATATTGTCAGTATCAACATTTTATGAGGAAATTAAATCTAAAGGATTTTAACTAAACTTGTAAATGTCACATAACTGGCAATTCAGGGAGCTCATATTTAAATCCAGAGTGTCTGACTCGAGAGTCTACAGTCTTAATCAGTGCCTTATATTGTTTCCAGATAAATTCCCACTTTGGGGTTTCCATGACACATATTAGGTCTCTAACCTTGACAGGGCGCAGTTTTAGGAATGGGAGTCCTGGGGGTCCGATAATGAGGGCCTGAAGTAGTCTGAGAACACACGCTTTGGAATTGAGAGTGATATATTTGATAGTGATTAAGTCAAACCAATAGTTGTGGTGTCGTTATAATATATCAAGTTGAAAGCCTGAGGTAAGGACAGAAAGAGGAGCAAAGACAAGATCAGAAGTCAGGAGGATAAAAACACCAGTGAGAGTGGAAGTAAAGTGTAAAGGATGGGTGAGAGCTAGGACTCAGATCAGGGGCTGTGATGGAGAGAAGTGTGAAAGGGAGTGGTAAAGAATAGCCCAGGGCTGGACAAGGGTGCCCACATAACTGGTGAAAAGCCTTGAGCTGTTACAGAAAGAGCATGGTTCTACCTGGGCATTTACTGGTTCTCACTGTACTTGCTCGAGTTATTTTTAAAAAAAGGCTCTTTTCTGGAAACCTAGATTTTTGTCAAACTGTATCTTTCCTTCTCACTTTTAGCCTTCCTTTTATCATGATCCCTAGAGCATGAATGTCCTGCAGTTTGGGGGCTGTCTCCATATGACTGGAATTAGAAACAAACCAGTCTGGAGGGTTTTGTTAAGTGAGGCACAGAGCAAGTCCATTATTCTGCACAGAAGTGACGGAAACAAAGCGCTGTTCACAAAGGCAGCTTTTGAAAAGTAAGGACAGCTAAGACACCATTGTTCACATTACCAACAAACGTGTTATTCAGTAGATTAGCCAGAGAAGAACAACAGGACAGCTCCGCCACTACTTTGCTGAATACACATATGAAGTGGTTAGAAGTGATGCATAATTCAGAGAGCTCAGGGCCTAGGATCTGCCTCAGGTGTGGTCAAAGCCACATCTTAGATCCTCGGTGAGCATCAGGCTGATCGCCGATCAAAAACATCACTGAAAACAAAGAGGGAGGAAATGAATTTTTCCGAGGTTATAGAAATAGTGCAGAACAAGTGAAAAGGATATAAGACGGAAATAACACATATCTCTGGTGGCTCAGATGGTAAAGAATCTGCCTGCAATGCAGGAGACCTGGGTTTGATCCTGGGTTGGGACGATCCGCTGGAGAAGGAAATGGCAACCTGCTTCAGTATTCTTGCTTGGAAAATCCCCATGGACAGAGGAGCCTGGCAGGCTACAGTCCATGAGGTTGTAAAAAGTAGGATACTTTTTACAAGTAAGCACATGCAAAAAAAATAGAGATTTATAGAGCTAAGACCATGGTAAAGACCTTGATGCTGAGAGCAAGAGAACGGGGCGACAGAGGCTGAGATGGTTGGATGGCATCACCTACTCAATGGACATGAGTTTGAGCAAACTCTGGGAGGCAGTGAATGACAGGGAAGCCTGGCGTGCTGCAGTCCATGGGGTCAAAGAGTCGGACACAACTTAGCGACTGAACAACATAGAGCTAATACCCAGCAGCTCATTCCAAATTATTTGCTGCTTTTGTACAACGATTTAAGAATTTATCTCTATATCTTAAACCTGTACACAAGCAGGCAGAGAATCCAGTGACAAACAGAAAGAACGACAATAATGCTGAGCTTGAAAAAGGGACTCCATCCACTCTGCTTTCTTGGCTTGGAAAGCCCTCCTCCTCGCTTCACTCCAAACGTGTTTATTGGGTGCTCGCTTTCCATTTCAATGTCTCTTCCTCCAGGAAGGCTTCCAGACTCAACATGTTGATGGTTGTTCTATTGCTTATAACCCATGTCATTATACACTTATAGATATGTATAATGTGTATGAATATGTAATAAAAACATCCGTTGGCCTTGTCTCCCACTAAGCCCCATGGAGCCCGTGACCACAGGGGGTTCTACAGTGCGTGCGAGTCTGTCTGTTACGACTACACTCTTTAACAGGCAGTGCAGAAGCTGGAATATCGGAGCTGCTCCAGAAACATCTGATGAATGTGGGAATGAAACCAGATCGGTACCCTCTTATCAACTGAATAAGAGGTGATAAGAAAGCAAGTGCTGAGGACAAGAGGAAAGACGTGGAGCAGATAAAGGAACATTTAAAAAAAAATTTTTAAAGAAAAGAATAAAAGGAAACCGGGAAAGAAGAGAATGTGTGGGCGCAATTAGTGCTTTCCCTGTATAAACCCACCAGCTCTCTCGTTGACACTGCTGCCTCGGGTGGCTGCGGCCACACTCGTCACCCTGGGCCAGGGCACCGTCTGGACACTCGGTCCTCAGTGCAGCTGCTTGTCCATGTGCAGGACTGCAGAAACCGTCCACAGCACCGGCTTGCTGCGTTCCGGCTGGCAAAGCCTCCTTTGGGCACAGAGCATCCCCTTCTGTCTCCCAGGGATGCTGTTTCCCTCCTTGGGGCTTCCGGATGTAGATTTCAGGCAGGCCGATTTGAAAATTGTTTAAATATAATCACAGTAACATCTAAAAATAATACGTCTAAAGCGGGACAACATTGGGATACCTGAGATGAAGTAGAGTCATGAGAATTAAGAGCACAGGATGGCTTGGGGGCATCACGTTGTACATCTGATATTTGGGCCTGGCTGTCTTGCTTGACCATGTGACTGGATCCAGGGATTTACATTTATGTTTAACATGGCTTTGAAACTATTACAGCTTTTGTTTTCTCTAATTTACTGCCTGCGAATTGAATTACCAGGAGACTTGGTACTTGATTTACAAAAAAATGTAAATGAACAACTTTGTGGTAGTTTTTGATAAACTGTCCACTTTTTTTTTTTCCCACTATTTTCTCATCAGGGATCAGGAACCATGTTCCCTTTCTTAAATCTGGCAGCTACGGCTGGGTCTTTTTTGTTTCATTATTTTTTTTTTCATTTTTTGTTTCATTACTGGAGAATGGCTGCTTTACAATGTTCTGTTAGTTTCTGCTGTACAACAAAGTGAATCACATATCCCCTCTGTTTTGGATTTCCTTCTCCTTTAGGAGAAGGCCACAGAGCCTTGAGGTGGGGTTCCCCGTTTTATACAGTAGGTTTTCATTAGTTATCTATTTATACATAGTATCAATAGTGTCTATATTCATCCTAATTCATCCCATCCACCCCTTCTTCCCCACCTTTGTATCCATGTCTGTGTCTCTATTTCTGCTTTGCAAATAAGTTTATTGTCTGGGTCTGTTCACCTCAGCATCATTGACGTTTTGGGCCCAGGAGTCTGTCTGCTGTGGGGTGAAGGACCGTCCTGCGCACTGCCCAATACTGAGCAGCGTCCCTGGGCTGGAGGCACGCTAGTGGCAGCAGCCTCCCCGCCGTGCAAGCCAAAAGTATCTCCAGACACTGCCCAGTGTTCCCTGGGGGCAAACGTGGGCCTGGTTTGAGAATCACTGCACTGGCAGAAACAAGGTTTTGAGACTACTGAAGTCAGGCCATCGTAAAGGGTTGCTCAGAATTCTGGTTCTTTGGGGACACTCATTCTGGGAGAAGGCCACCACAGTGGAAATCCAGCTTCCCTGAAGCTGCCCTTCTGGAGAGACTCCACGTATACATCATACATGACAATCCTGGCTGAGCCCAGGTGACTGCCCTGGCTAAACCTTACCCCAAATCTTGGCCCCCAAATCTGTGAGATAATAGTGTTGTTGTTTTACCTAAGTTTGGCGTGGAGTGTTAGTATAGCAATGGTAATTGAAATGGAATCACTGAACGGTGGGAAAATACAATTAACTAAAGCAACATGTGCATGCATGCTAAGTTGCTTCAGGCTTGTCTGACTCTGCGGCCCTATGGACTGTAGCCTGGTAGGATCCTCTGTCCATGGGGATTCTCCAGGCAAGAATACTGGAGTGGGTTGTCCTGACCTTCTCCAGGGGATCTTCCCGAGCTAGGGATTGAACCCACATCTCTTAATGTCTCCTGCATTGGCAGGCGGGTTCTTTCCCACTAACACCACTGGGAAGCCCACTGAAGCAACACGCTTTCCTTCAATTCTGTGTGTCCTTTATCAGAGGCGTAGCGCACACTGGAACGCCTGCAGCCTGAATTCTCTGCCCGCTCTTCTGGGCATGTGCTTGTGGTATGATGAGAAAATAAAAATTGGGATCTCAAGCTTGTTCTAATCCTTACCCCCCCCCCACCTCTTTTCTCAAGAGAAAATATTTTAAAGATGTAAGAGTTAAAGAAAACATCTGGTTTATGGGAAAAGTATAAGAACATGTTTCTCCACTCCCACAGGGGAGCATCAGCAAATTCTAGGACCTTAGCAACAGAATCAATAACAACAGCCAAGCTATTACTCCCTGGAGAGCGCAAGCGGGGTCAGCTCTGACTTTATTAAGCACGAAAAACACACATGTGAAAGGACTGCATCCCTCAAGGACGCAGGAATTGGGAGAATGCAGGAAAGAAGGCAAGGCAGCTCACAAATATGCTGAGTTGAAGGAATTAGGATCACACCCAGAAATGGCAGGAAAATGAATGTTTGCTTTTTCTGGCTTATTATTTGCTTAGTGATATTTCAGCATTTCTAAAAGATAAATGCCTTGGCCAGGCTTCTATCCATCTCCCTGCTCTATTTAATGTTACCAAGAGGAATGCTCAGATGTTTATATACTTGTTCTTTTTTCACTTACAATTGACTTCATTTTCTACTCAAAATGGAATGACCTACCAAAGTAAGATCTGAAGCCCAGAAATTACTTCAGATTCACCTGGCACGGATTCTGAGATAAGTTCTTGGCAGCTTTGCATCCTGTTATGAAATACCCTGGGGGAGGTATTTTGAAACCAAAGGATCCCTTCCCATTTACCTTGATCAGGAAGGTCAGGATATTGCCATGTCCAAGCTCAGTCTGCTTGCCGCGACAGGCCAATTAGCCGAGAGATGAGGTGTTGAGGCAGNAAATAGGGAAGTTAAGTTAATTAAAGTTCATTCTTACTCTTCTGTAGCATATCTATGTATATGTATACATGTGGGCATGGCAACCCACTGTGGTATTTTCGCCTGGAGAATCCCATGGACAGAGGAGCCTGGAGGGCTACAGTCCACGGGGTCACAAAGAGTCGGACATGACTGAAGTGACTTAGCATGCATGCACACGTGTGTGTATGTATATATTTATATGTATAGATACGTACACACACGCACACATAACCCACAAATGCTAACAACTGGAACTGCGTTTGAGTCATGGAATTACTGGTGATGTTTATTTCTATCTTCATGCTTTTTGTGTGTGTTTTCTCAATTTCCTACAGTGATCACATAATGGAAAAATTAAAACCAAACCCAGCTCACCAGCCCCCCGAGGCAGTTGCAATGGGAACCTTTCTTGGGCCTGAATGACAGCCCCCTAGGGCTCTGCGTGTCTGGTCTTGTCTGGAGGAGGGGTGGGAGGCCCAGGGCTGTGGATGGGATGTGGCACTTGCAGGGCTGTGGGGGAGATGTCTGTTCACAGGGAGGACCTAGGAACTTCCTAGACCTTAGCTTTTGTGTTCAAGACGTCTTGACTCTTACGGTTAATTACAGCTCATTTCGGACCCTCCCGCTGCTCCCCAGCTGGGACACAAGAAGGAGTTAAGACTCATCTATATACATTCAACCTAGCAATAAGCCCTCACCATTGCCAGCGCTCGGAGGCAAATCCACGCTCTCTCTGTCACCTGTCTGCAGCAGCTGTCCCCTTTCTGCTCCTTTCCCACAGGCTGGATGCTGCCATTCGGGACCCGGGTGTTCACAGCCCCGGAAGCCGGGCTCAGCCCCCTTCACCTCCTCTCTTGCGCTCATGGCACTGCTGTTTGAATGGCTCGGAGTCCCTGCTTCCCGGGCGCCCATCAGACCCCCTGACTTCCCCAGTGGGCTGAGGGGGGGAGGGGAAGGATCGGGCATCTCATCCACACACCCTGGCTCCAACCTCCNTGGCACTGCTGTTTGAATGGCTCGGAGTCCCTGCTTCCCGGGCGCCCATCAGACCCCCTGACTTCCCCAGTGGGCTGAGGGGGGGAGGGGAAGGATCGGGCATCTCATCCACACACCCTGGCTCCAACCTCCATGCAAGCGGTGGTGGGTGTGTCTGGACCGTCCAGTCACTGCTGCCGCCAGAATGTGGCAGCAAGGCAGGAACTGAAGTGGCCACCTCGTGGCCAGCTTGGCCTTAAGGTTCGTGTTTCTCACTTAGCCATTTGTGGGAGGCATCAGTCGCTCAGAGAAACGCAGAAGGGCCTTGGGAACAGCTTATCTGGTGGCTCTCTGTGGGCTTACTGCATCCTGGGGGTGTTTTGGCCAATGAATGGGACTGTTTTTTAAAAAATATGTATTTATTTGCTGCATCGGGTCTTAGATGCAGCACGTAGGGTCTTCTTTGTGGTGCATGGACTCGCTCGTTGTGGTGAGGGGGCTCCAGGGCGTACTGGCTCAAAGTTGCTGGGCACCGGCTTCGTTGTTCTGTAGTATGTGGGATCTTAGTTCTCTGACTAGGAGTTGGCATGTGGAATCTTAGTTCCCCGACTAGNCAAGACCATCCCCACGGAAAAGAAAAGCAAAAAGGCAAAATGGCTGTCTGGGGAGGCCGTACAAATAGCTGTGGAAAGAAGAGAGGCGAAAAACAATGGAGAAAAGGAAAGATATAAGCATCTGAATGCAGAGTTCCAAAGAAGAGCAAGGAGAGAGAAGAAAGCCTTCTTCAGCGATCAATGCAAAGAAATAGAGGAAAACAGTGAACCCTGGGTGCACCTAAATGCTTTAAGCAGCATTGTAAAAACAAGGCTTCACAAGACAGCTTCGCCCTGTTGATAAATGACAGCAACGTTCTAGGCCATTTCTAGACTCCTGAATGCCCATCTCAAATTCCGTGTGAATTTTCCTTCATTTTAAATGTTGGGAACTTATTTTAAAACTTTAAATGCCACATAGGGTTAAGCCTGTGGGCTGGCACCACGGGCCATCCAACCTCTGGCCTGTCGTCTACCATAGGGAGCACGCACTGGAAGCATCTCCAGTGTGTGAGAAATGCCCGAGGAGAGCTGCGGAGGGTGTCACCAACAGGTGGGTCTCAGGTGTGGCCACTTTTCTCTTGCCAGTTCCCCAGACTCGGGATTGGGAGCTTGTGTGCACCTGTGGTGGATTCTGTCGATGTATGGCAAACCCAATAGAGTATTGTAAAGTTAAATTTAAAAATAAATAAATTAAAAAAAAAAAAAAAAGAACCAAGCGCTTAGCTGTTCACAATTCGGGTTCTGATTTGGGGTGTTTTTTTTTTTTAGTTTGAGAAGGCCACTCAAGCTATGGCCGATGCTTTTTAAAAAGTTGTTTATTTTTACTTAGGTATGTGTTTGGCTGTGCTGGGTGTTGGTTGTGGCATGTCTTCCTTGCAGCGTACACGCTCTTAGTAGTGGCATGTGGGATCTCGTTCCTTGGCCAGGAATGAACCCAGTCCCCCTGCAGTGGGAGCTCGGAGTCTTCGCCCCTGAACCAGCAGGGAAGCCCACCAGGGCTTTGCTCTGTCTCTTAAACTGCAAGCACTTGGCCTATGGCTTTTGGGAAAAGCGTGTACCCCATGCTGGAGTGGCTTTTACAGTGCGGGTCAAGACAGGAAGCGACAGCTGATGTCTTTTTTCAGGCTCACACTTGGGGTTTGCCTCTCCTCTGACATCCCAGCAAGGAGGAATCTTACTTGCTTAAAGACTTTGGTTTCATGTCTAAGTTTGTGTGAATCCTGCATTCAGTGTACATCTATCTTCTTTATCCTTACTCTGACCTTATGTTTATCCCCAGGTAATGCATTCAGCTTTGCCCTATTCCACTGAGGAGTCCTCTACACTGAGCACAATTATTCTGTCTCATAAAATCTTCCTTCTTTTAGGTTAAAACCACTCAGCTCCTTTAACCGTTCTTCCCAAGACATTATTTGCAAGATTCCCCCCTACCACGCTATTTCTTAGTCTTAACTGAACCTGTTCTCTAAATCTTTTAGGACCTGGAACCATAAATTGAATAAACCTTGTAGGAAAGACCTGATTAGTATAGAGCAAAATTGAATTACCAGTTTCCATACACAGGATATCAAAGCTTGATCCACTTAGTCCAAGACTGCCTTAGCTTTTCAGGACTCTGGGCCACATTATGAATGTATCTTATACTCAGCTGCACAGGAATTAGTTGTATGCATTCTTTTGAATTTGTATACGTTTCTGAATTCATTTCAAACCTGCTCTGTTTTATATTTATAGTTTTCCTCTGCTCCATTTTCATCAACTTATTTTTTTGATGTACATATATCACAAGCTGCCTCAAATACTTTTGGAAAGGAGATGGAATATGAAGAAGTAATATAGAAGGCTGTATAACCAATTATTTTTATTTCTCAGACGTACAAAGCAATGTTATTTTCTCCAAACCAGCCTGGATTAAGGATTCACATTTCAGTATTCTTTTGGCAGCTTATCGATTCATATTTGCTTACAGAAATGAGTCCCATGGAGATGTCTGCTGGGTAATATGTTTGTCTTAACTCTCTCTGTGTATATATATATTTATACTTTTATAATATTTGCATATATGTATATATATTTATATATGGCTCTACACGTATACAATGAGCATACATTCCTTGAAATGGCCTCTAATTCACAACTCTTAAAGTTTACAGCTGTCATTTTCATTGCTTTAGAATGGGTTTTGTTCATTGCCATCTGTTCAGGTCTAATTTTTCAATTCTACAGTTATATTTTTCATGACTTACTTTTATCAGAAATCTCAAGAGCCCTGACTTGCATATATCAAATCATCTGGTTAATAACCAGGTCAGCCCAGCACCAAAGACACGAACAAACTCTCTTCTGGAATTTAGATGGGATCAGGCGAGGTTTGACCAATGAAACAGAGGCACTAGAAGTGGTATTTATCATTTTTTAGTTGCTAAGTTGAGTCCGACTCTTTTGCCACTCCACGGACTATAGTAGCGCATCAGATTCCTCTGTCCAAGGGATTCTCCAGGCAAGAATACTAGAGTGTGTTACCATTCCCTTCTCCAGGGGATCTTCCCAACCCAGGGACCATGCCCACATCTGTTGCATTCCAGGCAGATTCTTTACCATTGAGCCACCAGGAAAGTCCAAGAGTGGTATAGAATAAATTGCCTTTTTTCCACCGAAATTTGACTACTCACAACGAAGGGGGGCCGTTAAGAAGTTTATATATGAATGTTGTTTCTAACTCTGGTACTGAGTCTGAAGTCAGCACCAGGGTAGGCAATCAAAGAAAGATAGATGTGAGGTGGGAGAGAAAAGAGACAAGCAGATCCAGGGCTGGAAGCTTTCAGCTTCAGCCATGTGAGTGGCCTGCAGGAGAAGTGCTGCTTCATGGGGTCACTGAGCCTGCACCTGGCCTGGGAGCTGGGACCATAAAGGAGGCACCAGGGGCAGAGGAGGGGCAGAGTGTCTGGCTTCGCCCACATCCACCAGGTGAGGCCGGAGCAGCCGTCACACAGCTGAGTTACGATGGGCTGTGGTGCCTGCCTGGATGCCCATGCTGACCTTCAGTGTTGGAGAAGAGTATGATTTATGCCTGACTTCCAAATCCCACCGTTTATGTTTCTTGTGACCCAGGCTAAGCTGGAATTATTCAATGGAGGGAATTCTGATAAATACAGTTCCTGCTCAGCTAAATTGACGTGGCTCCAACCTGCCACACAGATGATCAATTCAACCTCGTTTTCCCTAGAGACAGTCTGATACTCCTTTGGACTGCAAGGAGATCAAACTAGTCAATCCTAAAGGACATCAACCCTAAATAGTCACTGGAAGGACTGATGCTGAAGCTCCAATCCTTTGGCCACTTGATGTGAAGAGCTGACTCATTGGAAAAGACGCTGATGCTGGGAAAGATTGAGGGCAGGAGGGAAAGAAGGCAACAGAGGATGAGATGGTTGGATGGCATCACCGATTCAATGGACATGAGTTTGAGCAAGCTTTGGGAGATGGTGAGGGACAGGGTAGCCTGGTGTGGGGCAGTCCATGGGGTCACAAAGAGTCAGACACACTTTAGCCACTGAACAGCAGCAACTGTCTGAATTAAGGGTTCTGTGATTTTCCTTCCTGTCCTAGATCCTTGTCAGATATCTCTGGCCCACATCCCCATTGTGTCTTGGACAGGACAGATGTGATGGCTGATACCTTGGCATTGCAGGCTCAGACTCAGGAGCAGGCCATGCTTCAGGAGATGGAGAAGCATGCCATGCTGGAATCCCAGATGCCAGATGAGGTCGTTTCTCCCCCGCCCCCTCGGGTTAGGACCGCAGCGCGGCGGTTCTCATGGTGGTTCCCGAGTAAACAGCCTGCTTCCTGGCTTTCTCTAATCAGGGTGGCAGGGGGATGTGGCCACGTCTGCAGCAGCCCTTCCCGTGCTGACAGCACTGTTTGTTCCTCCCATCCCTCTGGGGAGAAATCGTCTTATCTTTTCTGTGCAATGTATTTGGGGAAAACACATTTCTCTCTTTTATAGAAATGGATCATTGTGTTTCTTGAGACTAAAAAGGAAAGCCTTTCTGGACCCAAACCCTGACTTAAAAAGCTGTCTAAATTCCTCTTACATAGCAGGAAAAAGGGCTATTTTTATTCAAAATGAGTGGTACATTTTGAATCATTCTGTGCACTCAAAATACTGTGCATATATGTGTATATGTGTGTATGTGTGTGTGTGTGTGAGTGTGAGTGAAAGAAAGAGACAAAATTTGAACAACTTTCCAAGAATTTCCCCTATACTGGGGCTTCCCAGGTGGCACAAATGGTAAAGAATCTGCCTGCAATGCTGGAGACCAACTGTTCTCAATAGCCTGGGAATGTGTTGGTATTGGTTGAGGTGTGCAGGGTTTTGATGATAAACTTTAACTGGCAGTTAAATGCAGTTTAATTAGCAATCATCTCTGCACAGAAATTACTTGTATGAAGGCATCCTAGGNAGAGAGAGAGAGAGAGAGAGAGAGAGAGAGAGAGAGAGAAAGGAAAGTTGTCTTGAACTCTATTTCAGCTGTCTTTCTCGGGCTTTTAGGTGGCTTCCCATTTCCCCTTTCATTATAACAAAGAGCTGTAGGCATTTCCTCTCAACAGTACAGCCGTATATGCAGGACTATGAGTCTCTCTTCCTTCCTTGATCTTTTCTGTGAGGCTCATGAAGGCTGCCAAATGGTAGAGAGGGTGGAGGTGGCTCTGGGTCTTTCACTGATTAGAATCATGTATTGTTTCTTTCCAAAAATTCCACTCTATAGTGAGGCTATGTGTACATTTTTTTTAAGGATTTCTTTTTATGTGGATCGTTTTTAAAGTCTTCATTGAATTTGTTACGATATTCTTTCTATGTTTTGGTTTTCTGGCTGCGAGGCATGTGGGATCTGAGCTCTCTGACCAGGAATCAAACCTGTGCCCCTTGCATTAAAGGCAAAATCTTAACCACTGGATTGCCAGGGAAGTCCCTATGTGCACATTTTTACTTTTGAGACAAAGTTGGTGAACCAGAATTAGTTTGTGTGTTCAGTGTCTTATAGTCTATGAAAATATTTTCTGCTCTCAATGTTAATTAAATAGGCAATAATAAAATTGTTTGTTAAGCTGAAAGCAAGAAGCTCTATTTGGAATCAGCAATGAGTCCTCAAGAATTTGCTAAGTTAGCTAGTGAGAGGGTCATGCAATTAACCAGGGTACCAAACAGAAAGAACTAATGGCAGCAAGTGAGTCATACAATGAATTTTGGGAATTTAAAGCAAGGAGGAATTAATTCTCTGATTTGGGGAATTGGAGCTTTATTGAGGTCAAGTGGAGTTGAGACGAGCCTTGAGAATAAGTAGAAAGAAGATAAGAGGTGAATAAACTTGTTTAGAGAAATACATACTGGCATTGCCTGGGCTTAGAGCTCTTGTTTCCTTTTTTATAGGTGTTTAATCATCTTTTTCTTGTATTGGAACAGGTTAGAACACTGCTTTGGGGGTGTATTTATAAGCCAGGTTATATAGATCAGAGCATGGATGATAGTGATGCCCAAGATCTAATATGCAGAGCTAACTAAGTGAACACCTACTATCTTCCAGCTGCTTTGCATGGATTTTCCCATTTAACCTTCACAGCCAACCTGCAAAGGAGATACCTTTAATATGTCCGTTTGAAGCTTTAAGGGATCAGATAATTTGCAAAAGTCATGGTCAGTAGGTGATGCAATAAGGATTAAAATGCTGGCTAATTCTGGAGACTGAACTCTTTTCTAAAAAGATATTTGTATATAATCCTTAAAGGTTGCTTTCCATTTGCAGTTATGGCAAAATATTGGCTACATTCCCCATGTTGTAAAATATATCCTTAAGTCTGTCTTACAGCCAAGCATTTGTACCTCCCAGAGCCCACTCCTATGTTGCTCTTCACCAGCTTCCTTCTCCTCACTAGTAACCACTGGTTTGTTCTCTGTATCTGTGAGTCTGCTTCTTTTCTGTTATATGTACTAGTTCCTTGTAGTTTTTAGATTCTATGTATAAGTGATATCATACAGTCTTTGTCTTTCTCTGACTTGTCTCCCTTAGCATAATGCCCTCCAATTCCACCCATGGTCCTGCAAACATAAGATCTCATCCTTTTTATGTCTGAGTAGTATTTCAAAAGAAGAGAGGTGAAAAGCAAAGGAGAAAAGGAAAGATATAAGCATCTGAATGCAGAGTTCCAAAGAATAGCAAGAAGAGATAAGAAAGCCTCCTTCAGCGATCAGTGCAAAGAAATAGAGGAAAAGAACAGAATGGGAAAGATTAGAGATCTTTTCGAGAAAATTAGAGATACCAAGAGAACATTTCATGCAAAGATGGGCTTGATAAAGGACAGAAATGGTCTGGACCTAACAGAAGGAGAAGATATTAAGAAGAGGTGGCAAGAATACANAGCAAAATGGCTGTCTGGGGAGGCCTTACAAATAGCTGTGAAAAGAAGAGAGGTGAAAAGCAAAGGAGAAAAGGAAAGATATAAGCATCTGAATGCAGAATTCCAAAGAATAGCAAGAAGAGATAAGAAAGCCTTCTTCAGTGATCAATGCAAAGAAATAGAGGAAAAGAGCAGAATGGGAAAGACTAGAGATCTCTTCAAGAAAATAAGAGATACCAAGGGAACATTTCATGCAAAGATGGGCTCAATAAAGGACAGAAATGGTCTAGACTTAACAGAAACAGAAGATATTAAGAAGAGATGGCAAGAATACATGGAAGAATTGTACAAAAATAAAATTTTTTTTTGACTAAAGTATCTAAAAGTTGGCCTTGAACTTAAAAAAAAAACAAAACTGTAAACTGAATAATCAGAGCTTCTTACACCATCCCTTACACTAAATTAACAAATTCAGCACTCCCATTTCATTTAGTTTATGCTTTCCAATTTCTTGTTCTCTTTTTTTGTTGTTCTTTCTCAGGCCTTTATCAAGTGTAGCAGAAAAGTTTTGTACACATAAACACACATATATACATAAATAGTAAGTATAATATATACGTTTTAGAAACTTCACAAATTATTGCTTAGCTAAAAAATTTATGACATTTTGCTCCCATTTGCTTGAATAAGTATGAATAGAATGCTAGATTTCTAATTTATATTCACTCAAAACTTTACATAGGTCCAATCATTCAGAAAACGAAGATCATGGCATCTGGTCCCATCATTTCATGGGAAATAGATAGGGAATCAGTCGAAACAGTGTCAGACTTTATTTTGGGGGGCTCCAAAATCACTGCAGATGGTGACTGCAACCATGAAATTAAAAGATGCTTACTCCTTGGAAGAAAAGTTATGATCAACCTAGACAGCATATTCAAAAGCAGACACATTACTTTGCCAACAAAGGTCCATCTCATCAAGGCTATGGTTTTTCCCGTGGTCATGTGTGGATGTGCGAGTTGCACTGTGAAGAAGGCTGAGTGCCGAAGAATTGATGCTTTTGAACTGTGGTGTTGGAGAAGACTCTTGAGAGTCCCTTGGACTGCAAGGAGATCCAACCAGTCCATTCTGAAGGAGAGCAGCACTGGGATTTCTNGTGGTCATGTATGGATGTGAGAGTTGGACTGTGAAGAAGGCTGAGTGCCGAAGAATTGATGCTTTTGAACTGTGGTGTTGGAGAAGACTCTTGAGAGTCCCTTGGACTGCAAGGAGATCCAACCAGTCCATTCTGAAGGAGAGCAGCACTGGGATTTCTTTGGAAGGAATGATGCTAAAGCTGAAACTCCAGTACTTTGGCCACCTCATGCGAAGAGTTGACTCATTGGAAAAGACTCTGATGCTGGGAAGGATTGGGGGCAGGAGGAGAAGGGGACGACAGAGGATGAGATGGTTGGATGGCATCATCAACTTGATGGACGTGAGTCTGAGTGAACACCAGGAGTTGGTGATGGACAGGGAGGCCTGGTGTGCTGCGATTCGTGGGGTCGCAAAGTGTTGGACACGACTGAGTGACTGAACTGAACTGTATTATTCTGGCATCTAGCATTACAGTTGAAAGTCTTAAAAGCTTATTATTTTATTAATATTTGAAAAAAATTGAGGCTTGAAACTTCTAATCCAATTCTGAAAGTAAAGAAATATTATGTTGTAAAAAAAAAAAGAGGAAATTACCATATTACAGTATTAGTAACTAAAGTTCAGGCTTTGTTCCAATTTCACTTATGCTAGTGTCCATAAGTGAGAAGGAAATGGCAACCCACTCCAGTATTCTTGCCTGGAGAATCCCATGGATGGAGGAGCTTGGTTGGGCTACAGTCCACGGGTCGCAAAGAGTTGGACACAACTAAGCGACTTCATTTTCACTTTCACTTTAGTGTCCATTATTTGTTTTCATACTGTTTCTAATATTCCACATAGTATTTAGTTAACACTGAGCAGCTTCAGCTGCATGAAATAAATTTTCCTTTCATTTTTATCCTGTTATAAATATTTTCCAATTTTCCTTGTTATGGCTTCTTAGATACACCCATCATTTAAAAGTAGACATTTAATTACCAAATACATGGAGATTTTTAAGTATCCTTGATATTAACTGCTCACTTAAATGCTTTCTTCTCTGCAATCACCCTCTGTGTTTTTTTAGTCTTTTAACCTTCCTGAGGCTTTCAATGGCTAGCCAAAGATCTCTCTTGGTAAATGTCACACTGCACTTGAAAATATGCATGTTATTTTCAAATATCTTTTTATATTGATTTCTAACATAATTCCACAGTGATAACAGACTCTATATGATTTCAAAACCTTTCAGCTCAGTTCAGTTGCTCAGTCGTGTGCGACTCTTTGCGACCTCATGAATTGCAACATGCTACGCTTCCCTGTCAATCACCAACTCCAAGCGCTTGCTCAAACTCATGTTCATCAAGTCGGTGATGCCATCCAACCATCTCATCCTCTGTCATCCCCTTCTCTTCCTGCCTTCAGTCTTTCCCTCATCAGGGTCTCTTCCAATGAGGCAGTTCGCATCAGCTGGCCAAAGTATTGGAGCTCCAGCTTCAGTATCAGTCCTTCCAATGATATTCATGACTGGCTTCCTTTAGGATGGACTGGTTTAATCTCATTGCAGTCCAAGGGACTCTCAAGAGTCTTCCCCCAACACCACAATTTAAAAGCATCAATTTTTAGGCACTCTGCTTGCTTTATGGTCCAATTCTCACATCCACACATGATTAATGGAAAAACCATCACTTTGACTAGATGGACCTTTGTCGGCAAAGTAATGTCTCTGCTTTTTAATATGCTGTCTAGGTTGGTCCTAGACAGTTTTTAATAAGCTGTCTAACTTTTCTTTCAAGGAGTAAGTGTCTTTTAATTTAATGGCTGCAGTTACCATCTGCAGTTGATTTTGGAGCCCAGGAATATAAAGTCTGTCACTGTTTTCATTGTTTCCCCATCTATTTGCCGTTTAGTGATGGGCCACCTCATGCGAAGAGTTGACTCATTGGGAAAGACTCTGATGCTGGGAGGGATTGGGGGCAGGAGGAGAAGGGGACGACTGAGGATGAGATGGCTGGATGGCATCACTGACTCGATGGACGTGAGTCTGAGTGAACTCCGGGAGTTGGTGATGGACAGGGAGGCCTGGCGTGCTGCAATTCATGGGGTCACAAAGATTCGGACACAACTGAGTGACTGAACTGAACTGAACTGATGGGATCAAACGCTATGACCTTTGTTTTTTGAATGTTGAGTTTTAAGGCAGCTTTTTCACTTTCTTATTTCACCTGCATGAAGAGGCTCTTTAGTTCTTCACTTTCTGCCATAAGGGTAGTATCATCTGCATATTCAAGGTTATTGATATTTCTCCCAGAAATCTTGATGGCAGCTTGTGCTTCATCCAGCCCAACATTTCACATGATGTACTCTGCACAGAAGTTAAATAATAAGTAAGGTGACAATATACAGTCTTGACATGCTCCTTTCCCAATTTGGAACCAGTCCATTTGTTCAGTGTCTGCTTCTAACTGTTGCTTCTTGACCTGCATACAGGTTTCATAGCAGGCAGATAGGATGATCTGGTCTTCCCATCTCTTTAAAAATTTTCCACAGGTTGTTATAATCCACACATCAAAGGCTTTGGCACAATCAATAAAGCAGAAGTAGATGTTTTTCTCAAACTCTCTTGCTTTTTAGATGACCCAAAGGATGTTGGCAATTTGATCCCTGGTTCCTCTGCCTTTTAAAACTCCAGCTTGAACATCTGGAAGTTCTCCGTTCACCATTGTTGAATCCTGGCTTGGAGAATTTTGAGCATTACTTTGCTAGTGTGTGATCATGAAAATTTTGCACCTGGTTTTATGTCCCTGGATATTCTAATGTCTCCTAGTTCACAGTCTATGGGAACTTAAATAGAATCTGTACCCTGCTGCTGTGTGAAAATTTGTATAAATCTTTAATTACGTTGAGCTGGTTCATAGTGCTTTTCAGGTCTACTATATCCTTCTATTTTTCTGTATTCTACTCTGTAGAATAGAATCCTGTATTCTGTATTCTATTGTTTTTTGAGTTTGATAATGAAACTCCAAATAAAAATCCTGATTTATCTACTTAAAAATACTTGTAATATATTATAAAACTATATATTACTTTTTCTGTATTTTCTAAGTCTCCGGTAAACATTATCATACTTTCATAATTTAAAAAATAAAAATTACTTAGTTAATCTCCTTAACAACAACAAAAATATTGGCATAAGAAAACAAACTTTTCCCTCCTACTAAACTTCAAGTTCCTGGGGTACAAGAGCCATGCTTTATTTTTTTATAGCTTGTAAATCTATAGCTGTGTTAGACATTCATCAATTGCTAAAAAAAACATTTTTAATAAATGGAAAAAATGTGATATTTTAAGTCTTCATTGCCTTTTAGCAGAAGAATCAAAAATCTGTTAAAACTTATTTTAAGCTTTTCACTAACATGACAATATCAAATATGAAGCTTTCAAGTTTCCTAACATAATAATGTCGTGCACATATAAAAAGGATTTCTAATTTAAAACATAATTTTAAGATGACTAAGTCCAAAAGCTCCTGTTGTGATACCTCCCATAAATGAAACCACCAAAATGTAAAAAGAATCTTAACATCACTGTCATTATTTATAAAACAAAAAGGAGTTTTAATTTATTGAGTCCAAGAAAAACAGGTAATGATGCACTTGTACAGACAATACAAAACAGCATCCTCCTGACAAGTTTTTGAACGCTCCTTTCCAAATAAGACAAACCACTCTTTATCATCCTAAAGTTATCTACTAATTATAGAATAATTTGTCATCCTCAATTTCCCTGTTGCATTAATGAAAGTAATTTAGAAATGTAATAAGCTGTTTCACAAAAAAATCTATTTTTGTACAGTGATACTTTAATGCTCCCAAACTGTAGTCCTCTTAACCGTAAGTACAATAAATAAAACATTTAGAATCCAATAATGCTCAAGTACTATGTTTAAGGAAAATAGTTACAGTTCCTGCCCTCAAGAAATATAAACTCTAATGAGGGTGGTTAAGAAAAGTATATTTAAGTACAATACAAGGCAGAATATGGTAAATGCCATTACAGGAGTTAAGATAAAGCTCTTCTCAGTTCTGATGGACTTTAAAAGATTTTCAAACTAGATTTACTCCATTTACAGTAGAAACAAATTATATACTTACTACAATTACAAGGTGTTTGTCTCACTTTCCTAAACGTAAATGATGTCCGTATTCCCCTCTTGTTTAAAGTTAAGTCTTCAACATCACTGGTGATAATTCCACTTTTGTGACCCTTGGATGCTTGAACAGTATCAAATTTTCTGGGTGTGATTCTAGAAACAACAGTTAAATTAATTTATTTAACACTGTATTCATAAAAAATATTTCAGGTCCTTTAAAAACATTAAGAGGATACAGTAAATTTACAAGAATTTGTTGCAAATGTTTATTGGATCCCCTGAATTATTGTATCATAGAAAAAACAAAGAAATAGAAGTCTCTGTCTCTTAGGAAATCATCTCCAGGGTAATCATTAAAAGAATTTATAGTTAACTAACTATTCAAGGGGTAAAATAGAATAATAACAAATGTTTAATTAATATCAATGCCAAGAGGAAAAAAAAAAAGAAACAGATGGCAAAAGGGAAATAGCAAATTTCAATCCAATTATCAGTAATTATGTTGAATGCAAAAGGACTTCAAATCCAATTAAAGCACAATTTCAGATTGGATTTTTTTTTAAATTCCAAGTACATGCTGATTACAAGAGATACACCTTATAATAAAGAAAGAAAATGATTGAAAAACAGAAAAAAAATACAACATACAAACAACAAATATTTTGCATATACTTAGCAAAGCCAGAGAAAAAGTGATATAGTTATACTAACCACAGAAAGTAGACTTTAAGGCAATTGGTATTAACAGAGATAAAAAGGAACATTTCATAATGATAAAAGGGTCAATCCAACAAAAAAACATAAAAACTATATATATTTGTATGCACCTAACAGGACATCCTCAAAATATATAATCCAAAAAGTGAAAAAAAATCTAAATGGAGATCTATATAAATACATAAATATTATTGGAATTTCTGATATATCTTCCTCAGTAAGTGAAATCTAGCTGTGAAACAAAGACATCAACATCAGAAAACAACAGATAACGGAACAAAAAAAGCACATGATTAACACAGATACAATAAGTAAAACAAAGATGCAAAATAAAAAGAGAAAAGTACAAGCCACTAAATTTTAAGAAAGTTTAAAGGGAGTCTTGGAAGTAAGATCAAGGCTTTGAATAGAAAAAAGAAATCATTTGGTATGATTCTTGCTAAAAATCAAAAAACGATGGCCTTTTCAAAGTTAAATTTATAGAGTGAAATGCATAGATCTCAAGTGTATAGTTCACGCATTTTGGCAAATGTATACAACCATGTAGCCACCATCCCAATCAAGATGTAGAATACTTCCAATTACCCATGAAACTCCCTCATGCCCTTTTCCAGTCAATCTTCCCCTCTCCTCAGAGCAACCACTAACCTGATTTCCATCAGCACAGTTTTGCCAGTTTTTGAATTTCATATATAGTTGGCACTATCTTCTCTCTGGCTTTGCCCATTCCACATAATTTGGAGATTCAGCCATGTTTTTGTGTGTTTCAGTAGTGCATGTTTTCCTTTAATCACTGAGCAAAATGTCACTATATGAACATGCTGCAATTTATCCAAAATCTCCTGTTCACTAATATTTAGTATTCCCAGCCTGGGACTATTACAAATAAAGCCAATAAACATTTTTTTCAGATACATACTTTTATTACTCCTGGGAAGATACTTAAGAGTGAGACTGTTGGGTCAGAGGGTAAGAAAATACCAGTTTTCCAAAATGGTTGCACAGACTTTTACACTCCCACAAGCAGCATATGAGAGTTTCAGGCTCCTTGACATTCTCACCAAAACACTGTAAGTTTTAAATTTTAATAATTTTAGCAAGTGGCAATTGATATGAAATTGTAGTTATAATTTGTATTTCTCTGATGACCAATGATACTGTATTTCTTTTCATGTAATTTTTAGCCATTCATAGATCCTTCTGGTAAAGGATATGTCGAACAGATCTTATGCCCAATCCTTTGTTAGATATATGTATTGTGGATATTCTTCCCCAAGTATAGATTGATTTTTCATTTGCTTGATGCTGTCTTTTGATAAATAGAAGTTTCAAATTTGGATGCAGTTATTTTGTCTTCTTTTTCTTCCAGTGTTCTGAAACCTTTCTCAAGGGGGGGAAAAAAAATCAAAACTTTGCCTACCTCAGATTTGCCAAAGTAACCTCTTGAATTTTCTTCTAGACAGCTCATAATTTGTGTTTACATTTTAATCTATGATCTACCCCATATTAATTTTTGTGAGTGGCATGAGGTATATCAAGGTTAATGCTATTTCCACATAGATCTCTGATTTTCCCAGCACCATCTGTTGAAAATTTTCTGTTCCATAATGAATTGTATTGGCATCTTTGTCAAAAATCAACTGACACTACATCTATGAATATATTCTGTCTCACTGATTTATCTGTACAATAATACTATACTCTTTTGATTAGGTAGCTTTATACACAGTAAATCTTAAACATCAAGTAGAATAAATCCTCCAACATTGTTCTTATGTTTAAGATTGTTTTGGTTATTCTCTATTGCTCACATTTCCTGATAAATCTTAGGATCTGCTTATCAATTTCTACAAAAAAAGTCCTTTTAAGATTGTGACTAGAATTATACTAAATCATTAGACCAATCTGGGAATAACTGCTATCTAACAATATTAAGTTTCCTATCCATGATCATGGTATCTCTTATCTTCTCATTTATTTTGGCCTTCTTTAATTTCTCATAGCACTGTTTCATGATTTTTAGCATACATGTGTTGTGTATCTCTTGTTAAATCTACTCCTAAGACTTAACTCATCTGAAGCCAAGTTTTCTGCTTGATTTACTTTAGCAAGGCTATCTGCCTATAGAAGTGGATTTCATGCTCACAGATAATCTGGCAAGCCTGAAAGATTTCAGCAGATTTTTAAAAAGCATAAATTTATACTAAAGTTGTTGAAACATCAAAAATCAAATGTTGACTATACACTTAAAAAAGAGAAAAATCAACCATATAACTAAAGTGGGCTTGATCCTAGAATGAAATAATATAATGTATTTCAATTTTCATTTGGTCATTGTTATACTGTTCACTCAGTCTGATGCTAGAACTGGATTCCCAAAATGCAACAAAATAAAAAATAAATAAGTGGGACTACATGAAACAAAAAAGCTTCTGCACAACAAAAGGAAATCATTAACAAAATGAAAAAGAAACCTATGGTATTCCTATGACATGGGAATTCTTATGGAATGGGAGAAAATATTTGCAGATTAAATATCTGATAAGGGTTAATATCCAAAATATATTAAGAACTGGCGGGGGTCAAGATGGTGGGAAAACCCTGGGCTCACCTCCTCCCAGGGGCACACCAAAACTACAACTATGAATAGAGCAACTAACAATGAGAACTGCCTGAAGATTAGCAGAAAAGATCTACAACTAAAGACACAAAGAAGGAACCACAATGATATGGGTAGAGGGGCAGAAATGTGGTAGAGTCAAGATCCATACCCCAAGAGATCTGAGCCCCACATCAGGCTCCCCACCTGAAGGTACAACATGGGTAAGATGAGGTCCCAGAACACTTGACTTTGGAGGCCAGCAGGGCTTAATTTCTGGAAAGCCAGAGGGCTAAGGGAAATAAGAGACTCCACTCTTAAAGGAAGTCTCACATGCTTCAGGACCCAGGACAGAAACAGCAATCTGAAAGGAGCCTGGGTCAGACCCACTGACCAATCTTGAAGAGCCTACCAGACAGCAAAGGCAATGAGTACTTACCTTGGGGACACTGGTGTTGGCATCTACTATTATGGAATCCTCTCTCTTGCTTATTAGGGCTGGGACTGCCTCTACCCTCCAGCCAGTAAGAACCAGTCCTGGCAGGTAGCTGAGTGAGAACACAGCCCCATCCACCAACAGGACAACTGTTGTAAGACCTCTGAGCCCTGATCCTGCCTCATCCACCAAAGGGCCCAGCACCTGGCCCTACTCACCAGCTGGTGGCACTAGCCCCAGGAGCCCAAGGACCCTAGCCTGCCCACCAGAGGGCCAACACCAGCTCTAGGGACCTCAGACCTCACAGCCAAAGAACCCAGAACTCAGCTCCACCTACCAATGGGCAGGTACCAGTCCAGGACCCTGAGGGCCCTGCCCTACTCGCCAGTGAGCAGACACCAACTTCAGAATACCTTGGGCTCTTCAGCCAGCTGTGTCAGGAACCGGTCCTGCCTACCAGCAGGCCAATACTAGCACCACACCCCCACACTCCTCCCAGGGCTCCATAGCCAGCTTCCTCCTGATCCTGTCTCACCCACCAGCAGGCTGGCACCAGCACTAGGACTACTCTCACCATACAGCCAGCCATGCCAGGACCAAGCCCCATGCCAACAGAGGGCAGCTACCCACAGGGTGCGGCCTCACAGACAACCAGGCTGGGGGCAAGCTAGGCCTACCAGACTGCCTGCAGAAGGAACCAAGCAGTCCACACAGAGGGCACCCCTGAGGCATAGAGCTCCAGAAGAGAGTGTTCTGCTGGGCCCCATAGGATACTTCTTACATAAGACCACTTGTCTGAGATTGAGAAATATAACCCAACAAATACATAGACACAAAAACAGCAATTTAAGCAAAATGAGGTGACAGAGGAATAGATTCCAAATGAAAGAACAAGATAAAAACCCAAAAGAAGAACTAAATGAAGACAAGCAATCAACCCAATAGAGAATTCGAGGTAGTGATCATAAAGATCATCAAGGAACTCAAGAGAAGACTGAATGAACAGAATGAAAAGTTAGAAATTTTAAACAAAGAATTAGAAAAATATAAAGAACCAAGCAGAACTGAAGAATACAACTAATGAAATAAAAAATACAATAGAAGGAATCAACAGTAGATTAGATGATACAGAAAAATGGATCGTTGAACTGGAGACAGAGTAGTGGAAATCACTCAAGCTGAACAGCAAAAAGAATCTAAAAACTGAGGAAATTTTAAGAGACCTCTGAGACACATCAAGTGCACTAATATTCATACTACATGGGTCCCAGAAGGAGAAGAGAGAGAAAAAGAGGCAGAGAACATATTTGAAAACATAAGAGTGGAAAACTTCCCTAACATGGTAGAAGGAAACACACACTCAGGTGCAGAAAGCACAGAACTCCAAACAGAAGCAACCTAAAGAGGACCACACCAGGACACACTGTAATTAAAATGGCAAAACTTATGATAAAGAGAGAATATTAAAAGCAACAGGGGGAAAGCAACAAGACATACAAGGTATCCCCATAAGGCTATAAGCTGACTTTTCAAAAGAAATTCTGCTGGTCAGAAGGGAGTGGCATGATGTATTTAAAATGAAGAAAGGGGAAAATCTGCAATGAAGAATACTCTATCCAGCAAAGCTTTCATTCGGATTTGAAGGAGAGATCAAGAGTTTTACAGACAAGCAGAAGCTTGTCTGTAACTAAGAGTTTAGCACCACCAAACCAGCTTTGTAAGAAAGGCTAAAAGTACTTTTCTAAGCAGAAAAGACTAGTAATTAACCTCCAATTAAAATAAATAAATTTATATTAAAAAAAGAAAAGACTACAAAAAATATGAAAACTGTGAGAGGAAAAATCTCATTGGTAAAGGCAAAGATATAGTAAAGGTCAATCACTTATAAAACTAGTATGAAGAGTAAAAGATAAAACCTAGTTTAGAAAAAAGCAAACATGATAAAAACGTGATCAAGTAAAGATGAAATTTATTATCCATAAAATTCTAGTTTAAAGAGAAAATAGAAAACAACTGACCATAGTTCAAACTATATGCCTCTGCAAAAAAAAAAA
>SJYV01052997.1:973310-992213 GCA_006410875.1 Neotragus pygmaeus | reverse complement strand
CTTTTCCAATGAGTCAACTCTTCGCATGAGGTGGCCAGAGTACTGGAGTTTCAGCTTTAGCATCATTCCTTCCAAAGAAATCCCAGGGCTGATCTCCTTCACAATGGACTGGTTGGATCTCCTTGCAGTCCAAAGGACTCTCAAGAGTCTTCTCCAACACCACAGTTCAAAAGCATCAATTCTTCAGCACTCAGCCTTCTTCACAGTCCAACTCTCACATCCATACATGACTGCAGGAAAAACCATAGCCTTGACTAGACAGACCTTAGTCAGCAAAGTAATGTCTCTGCTTTTGAATATGCTATCTAGGTTGGTCATAACTTTTCTTCTAAGGAGTAAGCCTCTTTTAATTTCATGGCTGCAGTCACCATCTGCAGTGATTTTGGAGCCCCCCAAAATAAAGTCTGACACTGTTTCCACTGTTTCCCCATCTATTTCCCACGAAGTGATGGGACCAGATGCCATGATCTTTGTTTTCTGAATGCTGAGCTTTAAGTCAACTTTTTCGCTTTCCTCTTTCACTTTCGTCAAGAGACTCTTTAGTTCTTCTTCACTTTCTGCCATAAGGGTGGTGTCATTCTTAGCAGACAGTAAATAAATGTTGGTCTTTTTAACAGATATGACAGACATGGCACTGGCCCTCAAGCTACTTAAAATAGAGCATGAACAATAAAGGAAATGAAAGTGTAAATAGCTTTGTCTAGCATTCCATGCTCTTGAGCATACACATATAAGTGCATATCTTCTGACCTAAAATTCGTAATAGTATACTGCTACAGCTAATGCTAAATATGTTTATGTCTAGGTGAGACACTTCCTTGAATTGGTAATGAGATGTCTCCAGTTGCAATGGTGCTTCTTAGTTAAATCTATCTCTACTGAGTTGCTCTAAAGTTTTTATATAGTGTCTGCTACCTTAGGAACATTGCCAAGACCTTAAGACTTTGGAGTAACTCACTCTGGATTGTTTCTGGTCATTTAGGAGGAAGTATATATAAACACACACATACACACACACACATATATTTAATGGTATTTGACCACAGAACCAGGATGCAGAGATTTTACTCAGGTGTACATGTCATTGTTTATTTTGAGGTGAAGCATAGAGCAGGGACGAAATCAACACTTGAATTTCTAAAAACTTTAGAAAAGGTTTTTAGGCCGTGAAGGAACGATATATTAGGCTTATCCAAACATATAGTATCACAGGTGAGGAAACTGCGATCCACAGGTGGAAAAGGCCTTGTGTCCACTGCACGCTGCTTACGAGGGGGAGAGCTGGCAGCAGGCACAGCAGGCTGGTCTCCAGAGCCACGTGTTTCCCAGGGCACAAGATTCTCCATGCGCACACACATATGCACACCCACCCACGCACACATTCGTGTAGTAGTGGTCATTATTTTAAATGATGGCAGTGAACTATAACACGACAATGGGCTTTCGCCATCATGATCACTTGGAGCTCTTTCAAGAACCCCGAGAAGCAAACATTACTTCTTCTTTCTACAGACAAGGAAACTGAGATAAAGGTCACTTGAATCCAAATGTATATTTATTATGTCAAGGCATATACTACAATAATTAATAATGATTTTTGAAACTGTTAATATGGTATAACAAATATTGTTAAGAACCTTTAAATAATTCAATGAAGGGAAAGTGATTGATGGAAAATACTATGAGAGAATATTTTCATGAAATAACAGAGAATATTATATTCTTTCCTCAACATATATTTACAAAAGTTAAATCGTAACACAAGGCAGAAAAATGGAGTTTAAATTATATCACACTTATAATCCTTATAGGATTATTTGGTGTACTAGTATTCTCAGCATAAACCAAGATAGCTTTTATGTTTAATTTTCACTTATTTAATTGCACTGAAACCATGAATCTGTCAAGAAAAAGCCCCATTAAGGAATTCTTCCCATTTTGTGAATATGAGTCAAAAGAAGAATGTCAGCTTTCCCAACTTAGTATAGAATGGAAAATCAGAAAAAATGTGGGCAATTGTCATTGTCAATGGAAAAAGAGGATGGCTCTGAGTGATTCGGGCATCACAAGTTTTCAGTTTTTTCAAACTCTCAGCTGTGTTGTTTGGAAAGTAATTATAGCAATGGGAAATATAGCATATTTATTGGCTGTGAGCAGAAAGATAGTCACTATTTTTCCTCATTTTCTTTAGAAAACCTCATTTTCATAGAACAGCTCCACACAGACACTAGAAATGTTGAGACTTCTTGTCTGCATTTTTATGAACTTCTCAAACAAGATGGAATAGCAACCATGGCATGATTAAAACAAAAACTGTTTGAAATGAAGAAAGGCTCAATACTGAACTTGGCAAATAAAAAAAACAAATTAATAACAGATGACTGCTTGACAAGAGCATGGTTTATTGATCAGAATCTACTGAAGAAGAAAAGCAACTCATTTATTGAGCATGGAAGCATTTCTTATATGTATTACATAAGAATAAAGAAAAATCTTTATCTTTCTGTTCCAGGGAAGGACTACTGCATAAACAGTGAGGTTGTCACTAAGCTAGATGGTGGGCCTGATGCCATTACCTCCCTGAAACGATGGCAGCTTCCAGCCAGCCTTTATCCTTCCATCCTTACAAAGCTACCCTTGATGATCACGTGTGCATTGACCTGTTCAGTTAGTTATTCTACATGGGCATAGACATTCTCACTGGGCAACAGTAATTTTAGCTCATTAGGAAGGGACCCTGGGAGATTTTTATAGCAGGCAGTGGTGTCATTTGCATAAACATGTCATTACCATAAAAACATGTTTCCACAGCGGGTGGGCTGCTGACTTTGGAATGAGGGTGAAGTTGAGGAACCAAGATGGAGTCTTGATCTTTTAGAGGTTACTCTGAGCTCTGATGGGAGAAGGCAATGGCACCCCACTCCAGTGTTCTTGCCTGGAAAATCCCATGGACAGAGGAGCCTGGTGGGCTGCAGTCCATGGGGTCGCTACGAGTCGGACACAACTGAGTGACTTCACTTTCACTTTTCACTTTCATGCACTGGAGGAGGAAATGGCAAGCTACTCCAGTGTTCTTGCCTGGAGAATCCCAGGGACGGGGGAGCCTGGTGGGCTGCCGTCTATGGGGTTGCACAGAGTCGGCCACGACTGAAGTGACTTAGCAGCAGCAGCAGCAGCAGCAGCAGCAGCTGAGCTCTGATGGGGTACTTGATACTAGCCTTCCCTGCGTCTCTAACTGATCAAGGTCACCGAAGAGATTGTATCATTCTGTTCAACTATAGGGCACTGTTCAAATACTAAAAACATCCTGAAATTCTCACTCTGTAGCTGAAAAAAGAATGAATATCCCCATATTCCCTGAGGAGCCTTTTTTGTCACAGTGCCAAAGTGATTCATCCACACAAGGTCACTGGTAAATTGAAATGTGAGCCAGGACTTTGAGGGAGTTGCTAAGTGTTTTGACAAGGTGGGATGAGCCAGGTTAATAGAAAAAGCCACTTAGAAAGGGGATATTTTTTATCCACACACTTTGGTTGGAAACCTTACATGAAGATTGATAGCAAGTTGGAAAAATTGCAGAGAAAAAGAGAGCAGCATTACTGCATGTAAGGAGAGTAATTTGGTTTTAAACACCTCATAAGCTACCAGTGGGAGCTACTGAAAAGGCCAGAGGGCACTGGAGTGGAATTGAAAAAATGGAAGAGTTATTTCAGGAAACGGGAAACAGGGACCAAAATATGGGCTAGGAAAATTCATTACAAACATGTCAGTCCTTATAAATGAAGAGAAATACTGCAACTCTCCACCAGCCAGGCCCAAAGCACGCTTATCTCTAAACTCTTGTCACACACACGGAAGGGACATGCCCAGGTTTTTCTTGTAATGCCAAACAGTCCCTTCCTCTCTCCATCATATCTCATGAAGACTTATTTAATAGACCTTTATTTTCTTGCCCACAATTGTATTGTAGGACTTTTTTTTTTTTTTAATGTTGACCATTTTTAAAGTCTTTATTGAATTTGTTACAATATTACTTCTGTGGTTTATGTTCTGGTTTTTGGCCATGAAGCATGCAGGATCTTAGTTCCCTGACCAGGAGTCAGATCAGCACCCCCTGCACTGGAAGGCATGGTCTTAACCACTGGACCATCGGGGGAGTCCCCTAGGTTGTGTATAACAAGGCAGAGAAGGGTCCCTTTTCAAGGGCAGGTCAAAGACTTGGGACTGGACACTCAAATCACAGGTGATGCAAATGGTAAACAGATCGCAGTGGCCATCTGTGACGTTTGGGAAATGATGTTTAGGATGTTATGAAAGTTTAGGTTAAAAATTGTTGGCCACATCTAGAAACAGAATGCTGGGAGGAGTGTGACTCTGGGTGGAGCTGGCTCCATCCAGAGAAGGGGACAGCTTCTAGGTCCTGTCCATCCAAGGGCAGGACATCTGAACCTTTCAGCATGTTAGGAGCAGAAAAGGGGCCTGGCTGTGGGAAGGGACAGGATTTAGTGGCTTAGAGGTGTGTCCCACAGAGAAGGCAATGGCGACCCACTCCAGTACTCTTGCCTGGAAAATCCCATGGATGGAGGAGCCTGGTGAGCTGCAGTCCATGGGGTTGCTGAGTCAGACATGACTGAGCAACTTCACTTTCACTTTTCACTTTTCACTTTTATGCATTGGGGAAGGAAGTGGCAACCCCCTCTAGTGTTCTTGCCTGGAGAATCCCAGGGACGGCGGAGCCTGGTGGGCTGCCGTCTATGGGGTCTCACAGAATCGGACACGACTGAAGCGACTTAGCAGCAGCAGCAGCAGGTGAGTCCCAGTCTCTGGAGACCCTTAGTAGAAAGGCTGCTGCAGCCAGGAGTCTATCTACATGACTCAACCCCTCCACCTGCCATGCCGGGTTGACTGGTTACACAGAAGTAGCAGAGATGGTGTTACAACTCTGATTACTAGGACAAAGATTTGATTTGTTAGTCTCATGAACATTTCTCCTAACTGTTACTTTATAGGATGGGAAGCAACGCTTTGATATGAAAATAGAGCTCACTCAGTGAAGGGTTTACCATGGCTGGGGCCTATGGTCAAACGTCAACTGTGTGGCCCCCCGGACGAAAGGAAGCCATGTGGATGAACACAATTGATGCCCCAGCTCTGATTCCAATGATTCACTCAGCATGGGAAACATCCAGCTCTCTGTTCAAATATTCATTCCAATTTCTGGCTGCCTTAAGGCCTTTAATAGATCTGGAAAAAACCCGTTAAGTACTGAAAATTTGTCAGCAAAAAAGTCAACTTGTAGAGAGAGTTTGTCCATTTTGCTTTATTTTGGCTCAGGCAAAATCTTGCAATCTCTTTCTAACATCAGCAGTTTAAAGAAGTTCGCCTCTCAATTTAATTAATCAAGGACCCCTCTTTAATTACATGATAAAATCTCTTGCTAAGATGGCCCTTCTGTTGAGTCAGCAAAATACTGGAGACAGTTGTTTCATCCTTTCTTCTGAATTCTTCAGGTGTGTTTTGTATATTTAATTGCTTAAGATGGTAATTTAAAATTAAGATTATAGACAAGATTCTTGGACATTTGAATCTTACACCCTGCAACAAACATGAAATGAACCCTGCAAACAAGCAACATACGTAACACAATCCTAAACTGCCATTTGTTCCTTGGAAGGAAATCTACGACAAACCTAGACAGAGTATTCTAAAGCAGAGATACCATTTTGCTGACAAAGGTCTGTCTAGTCAAAATTATGGTTTTTCCAGTAGTTGTGTACAAATGTGAGAGTTGGACCATAAAGAAGACTGAGCACTGAAGAACTGATGCTTTCTAACTGTGGTGCTGGAGAAGACTCTTGAGAGTCCCTTGGACTGCAAGGAGATCCAAACAGCCAATCCTAAAGGAAATCAACCCTGAATGTTCATTGAAGGGCTGATGCTGAAGCTGAAGCTCTAATCCTTTGGCCACCTGATGCGAAGAGCTGACTTATTGGAAAAGACCCTGATCTGGGAAAGATTGAGGGCAAGAGGAGAAGGGGACGGCAGAGGATGAGATGGCTGGATGGCATCAGACTCTGGAAGATGGTGAAGGACAGGGAAGCCAAGCGTGCTGCAGCCTATGGGGTTGCAAAGAGTCGGTCACGACTGGGCCACTGAACAACAGCTGCGCTTCCAGCAGGAAATGTGTTCCTTCCCTGAATGCATCCTGGGTTCAGGGCTCTGGGGCTGGGCTCCTACTTCTCCTCATTGATGGACACCCTTCTCAGCACCCTCCACAAGCTGGTCCCATTTCCCTTCTAGAGGAGCCGAAGCCTAGCGCTGCGTTAGCTAGGGCTGATTTCCTGACCACTTTTCTCCCCATGTGAGCTGAGTTAGTGCTCTCTAAGGTCCGCCAGCACCTGAGACCCATTTCCATCTCGGCGTTTCCTGAGTTGTGTCATTTCCAAATATTTAGCCATCTGTTTCCTGACGCACTCCCTGAGGATGGAAATAAATCCACCTTGTATATAAAGCCCTACCACAGAGTGAGCCCTGAATAAGGATTCTCATTGAGAGAAAAAAATCATGACTAGATCTCCTGGGACGACCACTCCCTCCCTGGTCAAGCTCTCCATCCACAGGACACAAACTCAGACTCCCTTTTCTTCATCATGAAACAATGAACGCACATCTCTCGTGCCTTCTTCTCCCCAAGCCAGATTTTAAGTTAAAAAAAAATTTTATGTGATATTTCAGACTTCATAAATGTCTAGAAATAATTTTAAAGGCTATCAGCTTATTAAAAAATAAAAGGTTTATGGTACTGCTTTGATTTTCAACATTTCTACGGGGAAATATATTGTATCCATGCTCACCCTATTTGCCTCACCTGGTCACTTTATACCATTTCCTCTCTTAACAAGTCTGCCTTTTAGGTCCTACCATAGCAGGTAGTTCAAAGTTCTTTAAATTCTAAAGTAAACTTAAGGTCTTAAATATGTGNGGGGAAATATATGGTATCCATGCTCACCCTATTTGCCTCACCTGGTCACTTTATACCATTTCCTCTCTTAACAAGTCTGCCTTTTAGGTCCTACCATAGCAGGTAGTTCAAAGTTCTTTAAATTCTAAAGTAAACTTAAGGTCTTAAATATGTGGGATTTCCATTTTTTATTGTCATGTTTACAATTTACAGAAATATAAGGTAAGTTCAGTCTTCGGTACAATCTCTCTTTCTTTTTTTTGGCCACAGGGCATGTGGGAATCTTAGTTTCTAGACCAAGTATCAGACCCTTGCACCCTACAGTAGGAGGTCAGAATCTCAACTACTGGACCATCAGAGAAGTCGTACAATCTCTCTCTCTCTGATTTTTCTCTTTCAGGTTTCATAAAGCATGGAATGTCCAGGAAAAGAGAACTCACCAAACTTGAGATTTGCCTTACTCTTGATATGTAGGGGGCAAGTTTTGTCGGTTGGAGATGACCAGACATCACTTATGGTAATTTGTTCATGATCTGAAACCCTTGCGTAAACAGAGAGTGATAAATCAGGGCAAACAAATCTGGCTGGAACCAACACTCACTCTCGGCAAGTGCCCCGGCCAGTGTGAGGATGCGGTGTGTCTCAGAGTGTCCCAGGCACCATTGGAGCCCCGCCTGCGTGCATTCTGAAGCCCTGTGTTGTCCAGGGATGTTCAGGAAGTACAGTTCGGATGTTTCTACACTGAAATAACAAACATGTTGCTGGAGAACATGTTCTCCAAAACTAGACTCATTCATGGGGAAATTCTGAGGTGATTTTCCATGGCCTTTGTTTAAAATAGGAAATAGTGATACCCTTACAGAGTAAGGGGAAAGGAACTTGCCTGGTGGCCCAGGGGCTAGGCCTCTGTGCTCCCAAAGCAGGGGGCCTGGGTGTGATCCTTGGTCAGGAAACTGGATCCCACATGCACAACTTAGGGTCCCACATGCTGCAACCGAGACCTGGCAGAGCCAAATAAACAAACACTTTCTGAAAAGAGTAGAAGGAAAGGAACTTCTCTGGTGGGCCAGTGGTTAAGATGCCACGCTTCCATTGCAGGGCCTGCAGGTTTATTAATTCCTGGTCCAGGAACTAAGATCCTACACACCACATCATGGTGTGGCCAAAAAAAAAAAAGAGTAAGGGAAAAGAGAAACTTGGGGCAGAGTATCGGGGTGAAGTTTAGAACCTGTGTAGTTGCCATAAGGTAGGAATTTGAAAACTGGAAACATCTTTTGCTATTATCAAGACAACTGAAGGAGAAGTCCACATTTTCTGTACTGCTGTGGCCTCAAAACATGCAATCCTAGTGCCTGGTCTTCTGAGAATTCTCCAGTAGAATTTGTCCGGTACTCCTGTTGACTCATGGAGCATTGATAGTAAGAACAAAACTTACTCAGTGCAGATGTTCTTCTAAGCACCTTACATGTATGACCTCATTTAATCATCAAAACTGTCCTTTGAGGTAGATACTATATTATCATCATCCTCATGTTTCAGATGAGGAAACTGAGGCCCAGAGAGGGTAAGTCACTTGCCCAAGGCCACACAGCTGGTAAGTGGTAGAGCAGGACCAAACCCAGGCAGTGTGGCTCCAGAACACACTGCTCATTACCCCCATATTGTGCTGCTTCCNATCCTCATGTTTCAGATGAGGAAACTGAGGCCCAGAGAGGGTAAGTCACTTGCCCAAGGCCACACAGCTGGTAAGTGGTAGAGCAGGACCAAACCCAGGCAGTGTGGCTCCAGAACACACTGCTCATTACCCCCATATTGTGCTGCTTCCCATTCCACACCTGCCTCCGCCAGAGTGCCGACCCTGCTAGAACGCAGTGCTGGGCTGTGACTATCTCCGACCTGCAAAGCCCGTATCCTGCTAATTCCTATCTTCTAAATGCCACCAAAATACTGCTCGTTATTGGACACATAAAGACTTGTTGAATAATAAATACCCTTTCTGTTGATTCAAGTATTTGAGTTATTGGTAAGCCTTAAATACAGGTACAAGGAAGGAAATAAGGGGAAAAAATGAATAAAGCATTATTGTGTGCAACAGAGAACCGCATATGCAAAGGTCCTGTGGCATAAAGTAACGTGGGGAGCAAGAAGGAAGAAAGACGTAAAAGGAGGATTCAGATTAACCTTAGAATCTCATTGGTTGGGTCCTCTCTCTCCCTGATGTTCATGGATCATTTGGAATTGACTGCAATTGATAGGCTTTCGGGTAAATGCATTCTTAGGAATAAACTGCATTCCATTGTTTTCATGACACCAACCTTGTATTCCAAATGATTCCCACTTTGCCTCTTCAAAAGGTATCCCTTCCATTCAATCAGACAAAGGAGAGAGTTTTAAAGGTCATATGCCTTGTCTTTTTTATTTTCAGAACTTTCAGAAAATTAAGGAATCTTGGAAATATAGTGATTCTACCAATAGTATTCCAGTCCAAGGTATGACAGCTGCTGCCAATACTAAGCTAACTGAAGAGAATATTTTTTGAGTGGTAAAGAACAGCTTTAATCTTTTCTTTTGGAAATTTAAAGACCTGAACTTCCCTTCCAGGAATAGAAAGAGCTGCTCTGTGCTCAGCATTATCACTGCACCAAGAGAATTCCCATGGAGTTACTTAGGAGGAGAAACAGAATTTGTTCTTTCCTGCGCTCATAAAAATAGGTTCAGGATATCAGAATTGAAGTACATGTTTATCTCGGCATCCCGAGTTATCCTCTGCTATTTTACAGTCTTCCTGTTTGTGTGCGTCTCTCTCGGGGAACCACATGGCAAACAAATGTCTGGTGAGTAGAGTCTCCTCAGAAATGAAAATGTGAAGGTAACGCGTATTCCTCAGTAAACATATTGCCGGGGGATGTGGGGGAGGAAGGCAACTTGCAAACAGATTTTTCCAGAAACCTAGATAAACTATGAGACTAACTGGAATCTTCTCTCAAGGGAAATCATAAAATGCCACGATGTGGAAATGAGTAAAGAAAGGACCAAGAGATGTGGTAGAGGGAGCACACATTCCCCCCATTGTCCCTGCGTGGTGCTGTGTGTTTACATAGTTCGTGGGATCTTAGTTCCCAGACCAGAAATTGAACCTTGGCCCTCAGCAGTGAGAGCAGGGGCTCCTAACCCACTGGGCTGCCAGGGACTTTCTGATGCTGTGTTCACAGTTGCAAAGGGCCCTGGTGACCAGGGAGAGTTGTGAGTGGACAGTTGCCCTGTGGGCAGTGGTTGGTATCTGATGGGTTTCCTAGAGACAACTGAGCTGATGAAAATGCTCAGCATATAGGAAGAAAGCATTGATCACAAGTAATGACTGCCGATGTGTGGCTTGCATATTGGGTTGCTTTTCTTTGATACGGTCTTTGGTAATGGTAAGCAAGGATACTTGATACTGTGTGGAACTGTGTTCAAAGCAAAATTCACGTCCCAGTCCTCCTCTTTTATTTTATTTTATTTTTTACCAGTGGTGACTTGGAAGATGGGTATTAGATTTTGGAGTTGTCTGGATCTTAAGCAGGATCAGTCTGCAGAGATGAATGCATTTTAAAGATGGCGGAATTTTGGTCTGAGGTGTTGTCTAGTGGGGGGGCCACATTAATCGAGGGTCTCATTAATCACCTCGTTCCTCAAAGAAACACATGCTCACCATCTTAAATGGCCTGGGGTCATTGTCATTTAAACTCTTACCTGGCTTTCTAAATTTTAAAATCATTTCAGACTAACAACAGCAGAACTTCAATAATCCTACAAAGAATTGCTGTTTACTTGGGATTCCCCAAATGTTAGTCTTTTTCACATTTGTTGCTTATTTTCTCTGTTTCCTTGAATTATAGACTCACTGATATCTTAGGGCACATCAATATTTTCTTTTTAAGCAGCTTCTAAAAATCTTAGTTGCTATTTAATTTTCACGGCCTAACATGACAAGAATGATGTAATTTATCCATATTCAGAGAACTAAATATAACACAATCATCATTTGCTTCTATTGTTAAGATCAGTTAAAAACTAGGGTAGACCCCAGAGCTCCAGCAACAGGTCTAATGAGAATCCGGGACAGGAAAGCATGCACCTGATCCCTGGTGTTTTGTGTTTCAGTCTCACAGACCTCTCCTTTCAAAGCAGAGCCCTGAGCACGCGGGCAGGTGCGTTCTCTGCCCAACCAAGTGAGAGGCAGCAAGAGGCAGAACATAAATTTGATAAATGTGGGTGAAATCAGTACCAATGTAGGAGAATAAATAGAGTTTTGATTAATGTAATTATTTTTTGAAATCCATTTGCAAAATAAAATCTTGTGAAACTAGGGCTGCACTATCAAATCCCAGCCCCCCACACCCTGCCAGCTTTGTATTTTGTGTGTTCTGATACCTTCACACAAGCAGTGTGTGTGTGTATATTTGTGTATGTGTGTGTGTGAAGCCAACTTCTTCATTGCGTGGAAAACATGAATATATGATGAAATCTATTTTAAAATAAAAGCAGTTGTAATAATGTGTGGATGTGTAGAAAGTTAGGTGGACGTTTCTACGTGCACGGTCTATATGGCCTTCTGCTGCTGCTGCTGCTAAGTCACTTCAGTCNGAAGTACATGTTTATCTCGGCATCCCGAGTTATCCTCTGCTATTTTACAGTCTTCCTGTTTGTGTGCGTCTCTCTCGGGGAACCACATGGCAAACAAATGTCTGGTGAGTAGAGTCTCCTCAGAAATGAAAATGTGAAGGTAACGCATATTCCTCAGTAAACATATTGCCGGGGGATGTGGGGGAGGAAGGCAACTTGCACACAGATTTTTCCAGAAACCTAGATAAACTATGAGACTAACTGGAATCTTCTCTCGAGGGAAATCATCAAATGTCACGATGTGGAAATGAGTAAAGGACCAAGAGACGTGGTAGAAGGAGCACGCATTTCCCCCATTGTCCCTGCGCGGTGCTGTGTGTTTACATAGTTCATGGGCTCTTAGTTCCCAGACCAGAAATTGAACCTCGGCCCTCAGCAGTGAGAGCAGGGGCTCCTAACCCACTGGGCTGCCATGGACTTTCTGATGCAGTGTTCACAGTTGCAAAGGGCCCTGGTGACCAGGGAGAGTTGTGAGTGGACAGTTGCCCTGCGGGCGGTGGTTGGTATCTGATGGGTTCCCTAGAGATAACTGAGCTGATGAAAATGCTCAGCATATAGGAAAAAGCATTGATCACAAGTAATGACATGGATGAGACTGCCGATGTGTGGCTTGCATATTGGGTTGCTTTTCTTTGATACGGTCTTTGTTAATGGTAAGCAAGGATACTTGATACTGTGTGGAACTGTGTTCAAAGCAAAATTCACGTCCCAGTCCTCCNCTGAATTTCCCTTCCAGGAATAGAAAGAGCTGCTCTGTGCTCAGCATTATCACTGCACCAAGAGAATTCCCATGGAGTTACTTAGGAGGAGAAACAGAATTTGTTCTTTCCTGCGCTCATAAAAATAGGTTCAGGATATCAGAATTGAAGTACATGTTTATCTCGGCATCCCGAGTTATCCTCTGCTATTTTACAGTCTTCCTGTTTGTGTGCGTCTCTCTCGGGGAACCACATGGCAAACAAATGTCTGGTGAGTAGAGTCTCCTCAGAAATGAAAATGTGAAGGTAACGCGTATTCCTCAGTAAACATATTGCCGGGGGATGTGGGGGAGGAAGGCAACTTGCAAACAGATTTTTCCAGAAACCTAGATAAACTATGAGACTAACTGGAATCTTCTCTCAAGGGAAATCATAAAATGCCACGATGTGGAAATGAGTAAAGAAAGGACCAAGAGATGTGGTAGAGGGAGCACACATTCCCCCCATTGTCCCTGCGTGGTGCTGTGTGTTTACATAGTTCGTGGGATCTTAGTTCCCAGACCAGAAATTGAACCTTGGCCCTCAGCAGTGAGAGCAGGGGCTCCTAACCCACTGGGCTGCCAGGGACTTTCTGATGCTGTGTTCACAGTTGCAAAGGGCCCTGGTGACCAGGGAGAGTTGTGAGTGGACAGTTGCCCTGTGGGCAGTGGTTGGTATCTGATGGGTTTCCTAGAGACAACTGAGCTGATGAAAATGCTCAGCATATAGGAAGAAAGCATTGATCACAAGTAATGACTGCCGATGTGTGGCTTGCATATTGGGTTGCTTTTCTTTGATACGGTCTTTGTTAATGGTAAGCAAGGATACTTGATACTGTGTGGAACTGTGTTCAAAGCAAAATTCACGTCCCAGTCCTCCTCTTTTATTTTATTTTATTTTATTTTTTACCAGTGGTGACTTGGAAGATGGGTATTAGATTTTGGAGTTGTCTGGATCTTAAGCAGGATCAGTCTGCAGAGATGAATGCATTTTAAAGATGGCGGAATTTTGGTCTGAGGTGTTGTCTAGTGGGGGGGCCACATTAATCGAGGGTCTCATTAATCACCTCGTTCCTCAAAGAAACACATGCTCACCATCTTAAATGGCCTGGGGTCATTGTCATTTAAACTCTTACCTGGCTTTCTAAATTTTAAAATCATTTCAGACTAACAACAGCAGAACTTCAATAATCCTACAAAGAATTGCTGTTTACTTGGGATTCCCCAAATGTTAGTCTTTTTCACATTTGTTGCTTATTTTCTCTGTTTCCTTGAATTATAGACTCACTGATATCTTAGGGCACATCAATATTTTCTTTTTAAGCAGCTTCTAAAAATCTTAGTTGCTATTTAATTTTCACGGCCTAACATGACAAGAATGATGTAATTTATCCATATTCAGAGAACTAAATATAACACAATCATCATTTGCTTCTATTGTTAAGATCAGTTAAAAACTAGGGTAGACCCCAGAGCTCCAGGAACAGGTCTAATGAGAATCCGGGACAGGAAAGCATGCACCTGATCCCTGGTGTTTTGTGTTTCAGTCTCACAGACCTCTCCTTTCAAAGCAGAGCCCTGAGCACGCGGGCAGGTGCGTTCTCTGCCCAACCAAGTGAGAGGCAGCAAGAGGCAGAACATAAATTTGATAAATGTGGGTGAAATCAGTACCAATGTAGGAGAATAAATAGAGTTTTGATTAATGTAATTATTTTTTGAAATCCATTTGCAAAATAAAATCTTGTGAAACTAGGGCTGCACTATCAAATCCCAGCCCCCCACACCCTGCCAGCTTTGTATTTTGTGTGTTCTGATCCCTTCACACAAGCAGTGTGTGTGTGTATATTTGTGTATGTGTGTGTGTGAAGCCAACTTCTTCATTGCGTGGAAAACATGAATATATGATGAAATCTATTTTAAAATAAAAGCAGTTGTAGTAATGTGTGGATGTGTAGAAAGTTAGGTGGACGTTTCTACGTGCACGGTCTATATGGCCTTCTGCTGCTGCTGCTGCTAAGTCACTTCAGTCATGTCCGACTCTGTGCGACCCCACAGACGGCAGCCCACNTAATGTGTGGATGTGTAGAAAGTTAGGTGGACGTTTCTACGT
The DNA here is from genome assembly GCA_006410875.1 of Neotragus pygmaeus. Classification (NCBI taxonomy): domain Eukaryota; kingdom Metazoa; phylum Chordata; class Mammalia; order Artiodactyla; family Bovidae; genus Neotragus; species Neotragus pygmaeus. The sequence continues at coordinate 977,741 of SJYV01052997.1, read as the reverse complement.
GCACGGTCTATATGGCCTTCTGCTGCTGCTGCTGCTAAGTCACTTCAGTCATGTCCGACTCTGTGCGACCCCACAGACGGCAGCCCACCAGGCTCCGGGGTCCCTGGGATTCTCCAGGCAAGAACACTCGAGTGGGGTGCCATTGCCTTCTCCGATGTTGCCTTCTAGATAGAGTGTATTTTGCACTTTTTATGACCAGCTGATATCCAGGTCATTTCATGAATAGGGACGGTTTGTTGTATCTTTTGGTATTGTCCAAGATCAGCAAATAGCTGTCATTCATTGAATTGTCACAATTATTTGTTCATAATTAAGTATTCAAGAAAGTGTTTTAACCTAATTATTTGAAAAGTTGATATATCTCCACCACATTAAAGTTGTGTGGGGCATGGCTTGATCTGTGGCATTTTAAGTCAGATCAAGGTACTCATCCTTCCTTTTAAAAACCCTCCTTGTTAACCCTCCTACACTGTTGGTGGGAATGTAAATTGGTGCAGTCACAACAGAGAACAGTATAGAGTTTCCCTAAAAAAACTAAAAATAGAACTACCATCTGACCCTACAATCCCACTCCTGGGCTTATATCCAGACAAAACCATAACTCGAAAAGATACATGCACCCCAGTGTTCATTGCAGAGCTGTTTACAATGGCCAAGACATGGAAGCAACCTAGATGTCCATCGACAGAAGAACAGGCAAAGGAATGTGGTGCACGTGTACAGTGTCATAATCCTCAGCCATGAAAAGAAGGAAATAATGCCAGTGGCAGCAGCACGCACGTACCTAGAGGCGATCATACGAAGTGAAGTGAGCCAGGCAGACAAGTATCACATGGTGTCACCTGCATGCAGAATCCAAAAAACGAAACAGCAGAAACAGGCCCACAGACATAGGAAACAAGCTTACGGTTACCAAAGCAGAAAGCAGGGGACATAGGAAACAAGTTTATGGCTACCAAAGCAGAAAGCGGGGAGGGATAAATTAGGGGTTTGGGATTAACATATACATACTACCTTATGCAAATAGATAACTAACAGAGACCTACTATATAGCACAGGTAACATTATTCAGTACTTTTAACAACCTATAAGAGAAAAAAAATCTGAAAAGGAATATGCATATATATATATATATACACACACACACACACACACATTTATACAAAACAGAATTAAACCTCATATACAGACTGCTGGGAGAAAATGACCTTGAACGAATAATTAGAAAGCTAAATAATCAATGATGGTGATGCTGCGACTAAGGAAAGTACCAGATGTGTGATAGCCAGGAGACTGTGGGCTGAGGCCAGTCTTCCTCACAGGTGAGACTTCCTCACAGGCGTTTGGAGAGTCGCCAATTAGATTTCAGAAACTGTGAAAATGTCATTTGTGAGTATGGAGTATTGCGCATGAAAATGAGAAAGGTGAGCTATGCTTGTGGTCATGGGCAGACACACACAGGCGCACACGCTCATCACTTCTGTAAACTAGTGACAGGAGGACACCGGCTCTCAGTGCTGAGCAGAAGCACCCAGGGTGTCACTGCCCCCAGAAGGGACCCAGGGCCCCGGCCAAGCAGTGAGACCTTGAGGGCAGCTGAGGCTGGCAATGCCTGGATGCAGGAGGACCACTTCCCTGCTGCGGTTCATGAACAGCACCTCACTCATCTTAGTCCCAAAACTAACTCAGGAACATCGTTCGATCTGCCGGCTCATCTATGACTGACTCCATCCTTGGAGGCTTTGTCACTTTCAAATCTCCTTTCTTCAGCTTCATTCTCTGGGGACCCAGAACTGGGAAAAGGGCACAGAATCGTCTAAATCCAGATGTTCCTGCTCTTCTGCTCTTTTTTCTTGGTTCCCGTGAGCTTGGGCCCAGAATTGCCCATGGCTCAGGGAACAATGATAAACCTTAACTAGACTTTCAGATTGAAACCTACATAGTACGTGGTAGAGTGNTAAATCCAGATATTCCTGCTCTTCTGCTCTTTTTTCTTGGTTCCCGTGAGCTTGGGCCCAGAATTGCCCATGGCTCAGGGAACAATGATAAACCTTAACTAGACTTTCAGATTGAAACCTACATAGTACGTGGTAGAGTGGGGAGCAGGGCGCTTTCATTAGAGAAACTGAAGGACAGCGTGGCTGCAGCATGGCAGGGGTGGGGTGCAGATGCATCCCTGGGGCTAGGCAGGGGCTAGGGCCTGCAGATCCTTGAGGGCAACATGAAGTAGTTTGAACTGTATTCTAGAGTAACCAGAAGCCCTACAAAAGCTTTACTGAAAGTAATCAGAACAAAAGAGACTCCAGCTAAATGGAGCCTGACTCACAGTACATGACGGGAGATTCATACCTCCCATTTGACACAGAAGAAATCCTGACATCCCAAGGAATGTTTGAGCACAATCAGCCCTTGACCTTCTGGGTATCCTTAAATCACCTACTTGTCCCCACAATTCATGGCATTCCTGGAAGATAGTTCTCAAGCCACCAACAGAAGGACAAGAAATACCTGCTCATGAATTAAGCCATGCGTTATTGGGTGAGACACACAGTAATTTCAGCCAAAATAATGACGTGCTTATTTTTTGTGGGACAAAAGATAAAATTCAATTAGAATTTCAAAACCAGACTCTATTTAGGGTAAAGTCTCCAGCAGTCATTACAAATCTACTTTAGAAAGAGAAATGAAAGCTGGCATTTAGATTGAAGTGCTTTTCCATCAAAATATATAATGAGCTCAACTGAGGTTATTTCAAACAACACTGTGAACATAATTAATACATGGAAATATATGAGAAATGATCATGAGAAGAATAGAATTAAATAATGGGAACTCATCATGCAGGGCAAGTTGCAAGGGCTTAACATTCATCATATTCCTCATTCTCAAGGCAACAATATCATTAAATATGAAAATGATTTAATATAACCTTGCAACTTTAGACTACAAAACTGAGAAAATGTCACCATTTGCACATTTGAAGTAAAAGTGAATATTAGCATTCTGAATACCTATTCTCAGAAATACATATTTGCCCAGGACTTCGGACTCTTGCACAGGCAATGCCAAATCTGAATATTGACTCCAAATGCGATTAGTCTGTAAATCTTTCAAAGATATATGTTAAGAAGTACTTTTTATGTATTTTTCTTTAACAAATACTTTTAAGATCAGTACCGTTGACACAGGGCAATGCCCAGCCCTTTGCTGGGTGTCCTGAGACCACGAAAGACACAGAAAATACCATTTCTCCTTTCCAGGAGCTTATAATCCATTTGAAAACAGTGCCTGGGGAAAGTGGCCACTGTGTGTGTGTGTGTGTGTGTGTGTGTGTATTGTGGGAGGGGGTGTGAGTTCTAAATTCATGAGCCTTAATAAGGAAAATGGTACAGTATATTAATATTAAGAGGATGGGGACTTCCCTTGTGGTCCAGTGGATAAGAAGCCGCCTTCTAATGCAGGGTACGTGAGTACGATCCATGATGGGGGAGATAAGATCCCACATGCCTCAGAGCAACTGAGTCCGTACACCACAACTAAAGAGGCCTCGTGCTGTAACTAAGAACAGACACAGCCAGATAAATAAATAAATACAATGTTAGGAGCACGGAGGTAAAACAGAAGTATGGGCAACCCATATACAGATATGTGTGTCTATGTGTGTGTGTGTGTGTGTGTNTTGCATGAAATGTTCCCTTGGTATCTCTAATTTCCTTGAAGAGATCTCTAGTCTTTCCCATTCTGTTCTTTTTCTCTATTCCTTTGCACTGATCACTGAGGAAGGCTTTCTTATCTCTCCTTGCTATTCTTTGGAACTCTGCATTCAAATAGGTATATCTTTCCTTTTTGCTTCTCTTCTTTTCAAAGCTATTTGTAAGGCTTCCTCAGATTTTTTGCATTTCTTTTTCTTGGGGATGGTTTCAATCCCTGTATCCTCTAGAAAGTCATGAACCTCTGTCCATAGTTCTTCAGGCACTCTATCAGATCTAGTCCCTTAAATCTATTTCTCCCTTCCACTGTATAATTGTAAGGGAATTTATTTAGGTTATACCTGAATGGTCTAGTGGTTTCAGGTACTTTCTTCAATTTAAGTCTGAATTTGGCAATAAGGAGTTCATGATCTGAGCCACAGTCAAATCCAAGTCTTGTTTTTGCTAACTCTATAGAGCTTCTCCATCTTTGGCTGCAAAGAATATAATCAATCTGATTTCAGTGTTGACTACCTGGTGATGTCCATGTGTAGAGTCTTCTCTTGTGTTGTTGGAAGAGGGTGTTTGTGATGACTAGTGGCAAAACTAGTGGCAAAACTCTATTAGCCTTTTCCCTGCTTCATTCTGTACACCAAGACCAAATTTGCCAGTTACTCCAGGTGTTTCTTGACTTCCTACTTTTGCATTCCCCCCATAATGAAAGGGACATCTTTTGGGGGGG
>SJYV01052997.1:944339-972520 GCA_006410875.1 Neotragus pygmaeus | reverse complement strand
TTTTTTTTACAGTTCTTCTGTGTATTCTTGCCACCTCTTCTTAATATCTTCTGCTTCTGTTGGGTCCATACCATTTCTGTCCTTTATCGAGCCCATCTTTGCATGAAATGTTCCCTTGGTATCTCTAATTTCCTTGAAGAGATCTCTAGTCTTTCCCATTCTGTTCTTTTTCTCTATTCCTTTGCACTGATCACTGAGGAAGGCTTTCTTATCTCTCCTTGCTATTCTTTGGAACTCTGCATTCAAATAGGTATATCTTTCCTTTTTGCTTCTCTTCTTTTCAAAGCTATTTGTAAGGCTTCCTCAGATTTTTTGCATTTCTTTTTCTTGGGGATGGTTTCAATCCCTGTATCCTCTAGAAAGTCATGAACCTCTGTCCATAGTTCTTCAGGCACTCTATCAGATCTAGTCCCTTAAATCTATTTCTCCCTTCCACTGTATAATTGTAAGGGAATTTATTTAGGTTATACCTGAATGGTCTAGTGGTTTCAGGTACTTTCTTCAATTTAAGTCTGAATTTGGCAATAAGGAGTTCATGATCTGAGCCACAGTCAAATCCAAGTCTTGTTTTTTCCAACTCTATAGAGCTTCTCCATCTTTGGCTGCAAAGAATATAATCAATCTGATTTCAGTGTTGACTACCTGGTGATGTCCATGTGTAGAGTCTTCTCTTGTGTTGTTGGAAGAGGGTGTTTGTGATGACTAGTGGCAAAACTAGTGGCAAAACTCTATTAGCCTTTTCCCTGCTTCATTCTGTACACCAAGACCAAATTTGCCAGTTACTCCAGGTGTTTCTTGACTTCCTACTTTTGCATTCCCCCCATAATGAAAGGGACATCTTTTGGGGGGGGGTTAGTTCTAAAAGGTCTTGTAGGTCTTCATAGATCCGTTCAACTTCAGCTTCTTCAGCATTACTCGTTGGGGCATAGACTTGGATTACTGTGATATTGAATGGTTTGCCTTGGAAACGAACAGAGATCATTCTGTCCTCTTTGAGATTGCATCCAAGTACTTCATTTTGGACCCTTCTGTTGACTATGATGGCTACTCCATTTCTTCTGAGGGATTCTTGCCTGCAGTAGTAGATATAATGGTCATCTGAGTTAAATTCACCCATTCCAGTCCATTTTAGTTCACTGATTCCTAGAGTGTCGATGTTCACTTTTGCCATCTCCTGTTTGACCACATCCACTTTGCCTTGATTCATGGACCTAACATTTCAGGTTCCTATGCAATATTGCTGTTTACAGCATCGGACCTTATTTCTATCACCAGTCACATTCAAAACTGGGTGTTGTTTTTCCTTTGGCTCCATCCCTTCATTCTTTTTGGAGTCATTGCTCCACTGATCTCCAGTAGCATATTGGGTACCTACTGACCTGAGGAGTTCACCTTTCAGTGTCCTATATTTTGCCTTTTCGTTCTGTTCATGGGGTTCTCAAGGCAAGAATACTGAAGTTGTTTGCCATTCGCTTCTCTGGTAGACCACATTTTGTCAGAACTCTCCACCAAGACATGTCCATTTAGGTGGCCCTACACAGCATGGCTTAGTTCCATTGAGTTCAACAAGGCTGTGGTCCATGTGGTTAGTTTGTTTAGTTTTCTATGATTGTGGTTTCAGTCTGTATGCCCTCTGATGCCCTCTTTCAGCACCTACCATCTTACTGGGCTTTCTCTTACCTTGGACGTGGAGTATCTCTTCACGGCTGCTCCAGTAAGTGCAGCCGCTGCTCCTTACCTTGGACATGGGGTAGCTCCTCATGGCTGCCGCTACTGACCTTGGATGCTACTTGACCTTTGATCTGTATTTCTCTAATAAGTTGGGCTGTTGAGCCTCTCTTCATGTGCCTCTTGGCCATCTGTATGTCTTCTTTGGAGAAAAGTCTATTTAGGTCTTCTGCCCAGTTTTTTGATTGGGTTGTTTGTTTTCTCGATATTGATCTGCATGAGATGTTTGTATATTTATATCTTGGAGATTAATCCCTTGTCAGTTGCTTCATTTGCAAATATTTTCTTTGATTTGGAGGGCTTTTTGTCTTGTTTATGGTTTTCTTTGCTGTACAAAATTTTTAAGCTTAATTAGGTTCCATTTGTTTATTTTTATTGCTGTAGGAGGTGGGTCAAAAAAAACCTTGCTGTGATTTATGTCAGTGTTCTTCCTACGCTTTCTTCTAAGTTTTACAGTGTTTTTGTCAATAATTATTAAAACTGTTAGTCCTCGTGTCATTTCTAAAGTATTATGACTGCAGTTTATGCTTTCACACCAGCTTCTGATTTGTGCCCTGTGCAGTGGATAGGTTATTATGATTCCTGCTTTTTTGTCCCTACTTTTTAAAGGAAGAATCTGGGCATGCAGTAGCTTTCCCAGGTCACAATGGTTGTCACTGATGAAGAACTGCTGATGTTAATTCTACACTGATCATTCATCAAATGTATTTATTAATAAACTGACACTTACTGGATATTTATTATAATTACTGCTCTATTTAATGCATTGGGAAGAAGAGGCATAGAGATGCCAGGTAGAATCCCTGACCTCAGACANCTGATGAAGAACTGCTGATGTTAATTCTACACTGATCATTCATCAAATGTATTTATTAATAAACTGACACTTACTGGATATTTATTATAATTACTGCTCTATTTAATGCATTGGGAAGAAGAGGCATAGAGATGCCAGGTAGAATCCCTGACCTCAGACACTGCTGCTGCTGCTGCTGCTAAGTCGCTTCAGTCGTGTCTGACTCTGTGCGACCCCATAGATGGCAGCCAACCAGGCTCCCCCATCCCTGGGATTCTCAAGGCAAGGACACTGGAGTGGGTTGCCGTTTCCTTCTCCAATGCATGAAACTGAAAAGTGAAAGTGAAGTTGCTCAGTCATGTCTGACTCTGTGCAACCCCATGGACTGCAGCCAACCAGACTCCTCTGTCCATGGGGTTTTCCAGGCAAGAGTACTGGAGTGGGTGCCATTGCCTTCTCCATCGGACACTGCATGGTCTCAACACAAAAAGGAGATTTAACTTTTAAAGGAACATTAATTGCATATAGCAAAGTCTTGTGAGAATACCCCATAAAAAACAAAACTTAGATACAGTATAATTGATTGTCTTCTTCTGTCTAAGTAGCCCCTACTCTCCCACCTGGGGATGGGCAAAATTGGACATAGGGAGACAGGAAGTCTAGGCAAGGAAGTGGTCTGGTAGGTATGAAAATGTAGATGACCCCTGCATCCCAGTTACTCTTCCAGTTGATAACTGGAAGCTGTGAAAGTGGAAATTTGTAGTATTGCTGTCACCTGTCCTGGATGCACCAGCCACCTGCATGACCCCAAACTGTCCCCAGCTGAGAGTTCAACCAGAATCCCCAGGCACCCATGATGAATCCCATCCTTTCCCTAGGACTTCTATTCTAACTCTGCCCACACCTAGCAAATTCTTTTTTGTTTGTTTGTTTCCCTACCTAAACCAAAATCATTCTGTAGTCCCAATAAGATAAATGAGGGATGAAAGAAAATGAGATTAAAATACAAACAAATGCTTTTAGATGAGTGAATGCCCTTTATTAACATGGTTTTAAGATTGTTTTCCAGTTAGTTAATTTTTGAGTTAAATAATTCAAAATATACTATCCTTGAATTATTCATCTTGAAATTTCATTTCAAGCAAAGTTTCTTATATCTATGTATGAGAGGCAGATGCTTCTCAGAGATGGTGAAAATTGATTGCTTCTTCTCTCCTGGGATTTGGATCTATCCAGAGATGACCGAAAGCCAGACTAGATCACATCAGTGAGACACATTTGGGGCCAGTTCTTCTATTTTATTCACTTTAAAGTTAGCATTGTTATCCTGTTTTTCTTTTGACATGCTGAACCTGTGTTACTTAATACTCTTTCTTTCTACTCTATAGTAATTATTCTTTATAAGCAAGTCATACACAAAAATCTTTTGAGGATTCAGAAAAGGAAAAAAAAATTGAGAGATGAACCAGGGTAAAAAATATGGAGAACAGTGGGCTTTGCTTAATTGAAGATCAAATGTCTTTCCAAAATCACTCAAATCTAAAATATTAAAAAACAACAACAGTGTGTATGCAGAAAACAAAAGCATAAGCAAAGATGAGAAAACGTCTGCTGATTTAGTAGCCAGCTTGTAACCCCTGCACTTATCTGGTTCCCAGATGACACCAAATGCCCTTAGATATGCACCAATTATGTGTTATTTGTAGTGGAATAGCCAGAAATTAGTCTTGAACCTGACAAGAATAAATGTTCAATAAATATCCAAGAAACAAGTGAGTGAATAATAAATGAATGGTTAAACTTTAAGAGCAGAAAAGTGTTTGAGGGACTCTAAGGGAAAGTAAAATAAATTGTACTATGTTCTTATGTAAAAACTGAAAAAATTAATATATTTTAGTTCTTACAATTCTTATGTGAATGTACATAAGCATTTCCATTTATTGGAAATGACTGAGAAAACAGTCTCACAGATGGGAAGTGATAAAACCAAGTTCATAACATTATCAATGAATGAAACAGATTTCTTTTGGGGGTCCAAAGACTTCCTGTGCTCATTTAATGATATCCGTAGTTTTTCTTGACTAAGCTAAAATGCCAAATACAGCCTGACAGTTTNAACAGTCTCACAGATGGGAAGTGATAAAACCAAGTTCATAACATTATCAATGAATGAAACAGATTTCTTTTGGGAGTCCAAAGACTTCCTGTGCTCATTTAATGATAACCGTAGTTTTTCTTGACTAAGCTAAAATGCCAAATACAGCCTGACAGTTTTAAAAAAAAGAAATTTTTATTCTTTTGACTGCCAATATTTTATTTCATTACCAGAGTGTTTATGGCACCACAGACTAAAGGGAAGTCTTATTCTCCTGGGTATTGGGCTGTGTCAGAAGGCTTAGCCCTGGGATGATGATAATATTGGGAAAGTCAAGGTGTGGGCACAACATCCTTTATTAAATGCAGAATGGAATTTGGAATATGCCTCATTGCTCTGACACACATCCTATCTATCATTAGTGCCATATTTCCCATCTCTTTTTCTTTCAGTTCTTAGACATGTCTTGGCAAATTATCAGTGTTCAAAAGGAGTATTTGAAAACCAAAGCGGGTGATTCAAGTACAATGATGAAGATTTAAGGAATCTGAAGTGGCAACCACAGAGAACATTTTTCTGATAGTTTTTGAAGCTCTGTAGTTTTTTTAACAAAATGTCCTTCTTGTAGCCTTTGAGAGACTTAAAGACGTATTAATATCAAAGAGGCTTCCTTGATTTTGATAGGGACTTATGTAGGGTGCGTTTTTAGAATGGCAGTGATGAACTTTTTCATTGATTCAAAGGAAAAGTGACATTTCCATGTCACATGGGAAGCTGGGAAGAGAAATTAGATCAGCTGGCAACCTCACTGTCTGCCTCCTCCAGAAGCCTGGCTAGATGGGCAGAAAGTCATGAGAGAGACTCCAGAAAGCACCTGTCATATCTTTCCTTCCTACCTATTATCATTAAGTAGGACACATTTTACCACTTCAGACTAAGAACATCATTTTCTGCAGACTTCAGATTAGCGTTTTTATTTTTTTCCCACATAGTTCTCTCCAAGCGGTCGTAAACTCTAAAGACACACTTGTTCATCAGTCTTCATCCAGTGGTCCTGACACAACCAGGGAGGCGGCCTAAACCCCTCCACTGCAGCACAAGTGAGAACCTTCTCCCCTGAGGTTTCACGAAAACAGGGACTAGCTGCACCTCTCTGAGCCAGCATCCTCCCTGATCCCCACATCTCTCTGAGCCAGCATCCTCCCTGGTCCCCGCACCTCTCTGAGCCAGCATCCTCCCTGGTCCCCGCACCTCTCTGACCAGCATCCTCCCTGGTCCCCGCACCTCTCCGAGTCAGCATCCTCCCTGGTCCCCACAGTGCTCTGAGCCAGCATCCTCCCTGGTCCCTGCAGCTCTCTGAACTTGTTGTTTAGTCATTCAGTTGTGTCTGACTCTTTGGGACCCCATGAATGGTAGCCTACAAGGCTCCTCTGTCCATGGGATTTCCAGGCAAGACTACTGGAGTGGGTTGCCATTTCTTTCTCTAGGGGATCTTCCCAACCCAGGGACTGAACCTGCATCTCTTGCTTTGGCAGATGATTCTTTACCAATGAGCCACCAGAGAAGCCCCTCTCTGACCTACCACTCCATTTAAGTAAATGAAATGTTATCTTTCAAGTCTGTTTTTCTTCAGTGTATTAGTCCTAGATAAGTTAACTAGTTTACCCCTTTGGTTCTCATATCCCAGGAATTCTGTTTGGCTACTCTTTGAAAGGTCTTCCTGTTCTCCCGTGGCTCCTCAGATGAAGGAACCCCACTTGCTTTGACCTTCCTTTTCACTTTCCGCTTTCTAGTGCTTGTGGTCACATTCCTCCATCCTGAACCTGCTCTCGAATTTCTGTTCTGAATATATAACTGATTGCTAAAATTTGATGTTGATCTCTCTTGTTCATCATTCAATCCCAATAAATGTAAATGTTACCTTCCTGAGGAGATAATTAAGTAATAATTTAATTACCACTCTGGTCCTCCAACCAGAAAATATTTCAACTCTGAGAAACTGGGAGGAATGTACATGTAATCACCACTGTTTAAAAATGTACCGAGTAACAAAACTAGCACCATGTACACAGAGGTTCAAAATCTTCAGGGCATTTGCAAAATCACCTCCAGAGGAAACTCCTTGAAACAACTGGCTTTATAGCATGTTTCTCTTCTGCTGCGTGGATGGCTGTCTGTTCCTGCCACATAGTAATTTGAGTGTGACAGTTAAGTGACATACTTTACAGGTTTTGTTTGTGAAATAAATAAATATGTGCAAGCAGAGAAGGAAAAAATTTAGAAACATGAAAAGATCCCAGAATATGGTATTTGTGGAGGTGGGTTCGGTGTTGAGTCAAGTAATCACATGATGTCAAATAACCCAGATGTCTGCAGATCAAGCAATAAGATGGAGAACTCATATCAAAAGTCATGCTTAGAAAATTTCTGAGCTTTCTAAATGAGGTGAAAATACAATAGGAAGATGGAGGTTCAAGAGTGAAGGGATGTGTACATATATATATATATTGCTGACTCATTTCATTGTACAGTGGAAACTAATACAACATTGTAAAAGCAATTATACTGCAATTAAAAAGAAATAAGATGAAATGATGATCTAAGAATGAAGATTTCTGGAAAGTATGTATATTTATTTTAAAACAACTTGGTAAAAAGATCTTTAACTTACTATACAGCTTGCTGACTCAATATTTACTACGCTAAGTCAGAGACTTTTTTTTTTATGATCTCTTGTTTTTTTCCCTTAGAAAGGGAGAGCGTCTCTTTCCTGGTTGGGCTTCAGTGAATCAGAATANACCTCTCTGAGCCAGCATCCTCCCTGATCCCCACATCTCTCTGAGCCAGCATCCTCCCTGGTCCCCGCACCTCTCTGAGCCAGCATCCTCCCTGGTCCCCGCACCTCTCTGACCAGCATCCTCCCTGGTCCCCGCACCTCTCCGAGTCAGCATCCTCCCTGGTCCCCACAGTGCTCTGAGCCAGCATCCTCCCTGGTCCCTGCAGCTCTCTAACCTTGTTGTTTAGTCATTCAGTTGTGTCTGACTCTTTGGGACCCCATGAATGGTAGCCTACAAGGCTCCTCTGTCCATGGGATTTCCAGGCAAGACTACTGGAGTGGGTTGCCATTTCTTTCTCTAGGGGATCTTCCCAACCCAGGGACTGAACCTGCATCTCTTGCTTTGGCAGATGATTCTTTACCAATGAGCCACCAGAGAAGCCCCTCTCTGACCTACCACTCCATTTAAGTAAATGAAATGTTATCTTTCAAGTCTGTTTTTCTTCAGTGTATTAGTCCTAGATAAGTTAACTAGTTTACCCCTTTGGTTCTCATATCCCAGGAATTCTGTTTGGCTACTCTTTGAAAGGTCTTCCTGTTCTCCCGTGGCTCCTCAGATGAAGGAACCCCACTTGCTTTGACCTTCCTTTTCACTTTCCGCTTTCTAGTGCTTGTGGTCACATTCCTCCATCCTGAACCTGCTCTCGAATTTCTGTTCTGAATATATAACTGATTGCTAAAATTTGATGTTGATCTCTCTTGTTCATCATTCAATCCCAATAAATGTAAATGTTACCTTCCTGAGGAGATAATTAAGTAATAATTTAATTACCACTCTGGTCCTCCAACCAGAAAATATTTCAACTCTGAGAAACTGGGAGGAATGTGCATGTAATCACCACTGTTTAAAAATGTACCGAGTAACAAAACTAGCACCATGTACACAGAGGTTCAAAATCTTCAGGGCATTTGCAAAATCACCTCCAGAGGAAACTCCTTGAAACAACTGGCTTTATAGCATGTTTCTCTTCTGCTGCGTGGATGGCTGTCTGTTCCTGCCACATAGTAATTTGAGTGTGACAGTTAAGTGACATACTTTACAGGTTTTGTTTGTGAAATAAATAAATATGTGCAAGCAGAGAAGGAAAAAATTTAGAAACATGAAAAGATCCCAGAATATGGTATTTGTGGAGGTGGGTTTGGTGTTGAGTCAAGTAATCACATGATGTCAAATAACCCAGATGTCTGCAGATCAATCAATAAGATGGAGAACTCATATCAAAAGTCATGCTTAGAAAATTTCTGAGCTTTCTAAATGAGGTGAAAATACAATAGGAAGATGGAGGTTCAAGAGTGAAGGGATGTGTACATATATATATATATTGCTGACTCATTTCATTGTACAGTGGAAACTAATACAACATTGTAAAAGCAATTATACTGCAATTAAAAAGAAATAAGATGAAATGATGATCTAAGAATGAAGATTTCTGGAAAGTATGTATATTTATTTTAAAACAACTTGGTAAAAAGATCTTTAACTTACTATACAGCTTGCTGACTCAATATTTACTACGCTAAGTCAGAGACTTTTTTTTTTATGATCTCTTGTTTTTTTCCCTTAGAAAGGGAGAGCGTCTCTTTCCTGGTTGGGCTTCAGTGAATCAGAATATTGGTCAAGTATTTATTCCATGCTCACGATTTGACCCATGCTGGTCCACTGTTCAGACCTTACTTCTGACCGTGGGTCTGTTCCTTTCTCATGTGTATAGAGTGGTTTCTGCTGCTTTTCAGCAAGCTAAAACATACTTTTCCCGTGGGAAAAAATACAATAGGAAGGTATACCCCTCAATTAATTTCAATTTCTTCTTTCTGTGAACTCTGGTTTAATAAGATTGAAGACCTTAAAAATGAAGAAATTAAAGACAAAATGAACAGTAACCTTTCAGAATTGTCAGGGGCTTCAACTATGGAATTTCCATGAACTGTCTCTATTAGAATATAAATCGGTGACAAATTCAAAACACTATCAATCTAAAATGGGTACTTTAGTTTCTTTGTATCAAGTCCATTCTTCATCTATGAAACCCTTATCTGTGACTACAGAGGAAAATAATAAACAAAACCATCCAAGTAACAGCAATCTAATCATGTTTCAGTCTCCAAAATTCTCCATGCCTATCAACACATGGAGCCCAGCCAACTTTGGGGAAAGTAAATCATGTCTGATGGTCAAGTGAAATTTTTTTTACCTACTAATGTCAGGCAGAAAAGGAACAATCACTGCCCAGATGTCCTTGTGCAGACAAATATTTGTACACCTTTTCATTACATTAACAATGATACAGATCTTTATTTCATGTAGCTGTGGGCAAGCCAACATTGTCACATCCTATGCTAAGCTGTCTTTTACAGTTAGTTAAAAAAGAGAGAAAATAAATTAAAATATCAATCAACCACTTAAGGGATGTTGGGAGGTGTCTCCCATGTTCCACATCCTGTGTTAGATTCTGGAAAGAAGCCATCAAAGGTACAAAGGAAATTCAATAGAGAAGAATGGCGGTATTTTTCATAAATGGTACTGAAATCTTTGGATGCCTATATATTAAAAAGCCAACCAAAAAACCTTTGATAACTTAAAAAAATTCTATTGGACTATAGTTGACTTACAGTATTGTGTGAGCTTCAGGTGTACAGCGAAGTGAACTTATTATACAGATATCTGTTCTTTTCAGAGTCTTCTCTCTCTCCTCCCTCTTTTGTTCTCTTCTCCCGTGGTTTGACAGCTGTCTTTAATGTTGTGTTTGGGTTGCTTTTTATTTTTTGTGTGTATATCTATATGAAAAAGAATGGCAACCGATAGGACTTACACTGTTGTTGCTGTTAGGTCACTAAGTTGTGTCCAATTCTTTTGTAACCCCATGGACTGTAGCCTGTCTGGCTCCTCTGTCCATGGGATTTCTCAGGCAAGAACACGAGTGCATTGCCATTTCCTACTCTAGGGATCTTTGTGACCCAGGGATTGAAACTGTCTCCTGCATTGCAGGCGGATTCTTTAACACCGAGCCACCAAGGAAACCCAGGATATACATATATGATTTTATTTCTGGATTCATATACAGTTTCATTACTTTGTTTGGCCATGTGAACACTAATATGTATTGTATGTAGTACATTGTATTGTATATTGTACATACATACAATACTATATATGTTGGAGAGTCAAGTAGTAGGATTTCACATTTATTTTTCAAGGAAATTGTTATTCATGCATTTTGCTGTTCTTGATTCTTTATATTTTCATATGATTTTTAAATCCACTCTTCTATTAAAAAAATGCTTATTTTGACTATGAATGTGTTGAATATACAGGTCAATTTGGAGGATTTGGATCTGAATGTCTTGTGATCTGTCTACACAGCAAATAACCCATATGGCTGACCTTAGCCTCCAGCGTCTGAACTGACACCACAAAACAAAAAGCCTTTACTCTGAGCAGATTGTCCGGCATGATCCAAGGCCACCAGGTAATAAACAGAGATACTTTTATCAGAGAGAACATTTCCTGAGTTGAGGGGTTAACTCCAAGGAGTCAAGGCTGTAGGCTAGACCTCCCTTTGGCTTGGGTAAAACCTTTCCTACAGTCATATATATTACGGTTTTCATATTTCTCAATTTGATTTACTAAATTGTTGATAATTTTTGTGTTTATGGTAACAAATGTTATTTGTGTATATTTTTCTTTTCCTATAATATCTTTGCCTAGTTGGGATATCAAAGTGATATTGCTGTTCTCAATAAAATGAGTTGGGAAGGCTACTCAATTCCCCAATTTTCTGGAAGGAATTTGTGCACAGTTAATATTGTTTCTTCCTTAAATATTTGAAAGAATTCTCCAGGGAAACCATCTGGGCCAGAAGTTTTCTTTGTGTGGCGTTTTTAAGGTGAGTGCCGAACGTTGAGGCTATTGGCATAATGTTGCTCACAATATTTCCTTAGTTTCCTTTTTAATGCTTGTGGAATCCACCTAGTAGTTTTACCTCTCTTATTCCTGATGCTTAACAGCTGCATTTGCTGTCTTATTTCCTTTTCAATTTGGCTCAATTTTTTTTTATCAGTTTTATCACTGCTTTCATAGAAACTGCTGTTGGTTTCATTGATTTTCTCTACTATTTTTCTGTTTTCTATTTCAGTTATTTCTATTTCTTTATTATTTTATTTCTTTTCCTTACTCTGAATGTAATTTGATTTTCTTATTTCATTCTCTTAAGAAAGAAAATAGATAATTGATTTGAGGCTTTCTTATTATCAAATATAGGAATTGGGTGCTATCAGNTCCATCACCCCCACTAGCTTGGTTTGTAATGATGCTTCCTAAGGCACACTTGACTTTGCATTCCAGAATGTCTGGCTGTAGGTGAGTGATCACACCATTGTGATTATCTGGGTCATGAAGATCTTTTTTGTACAGTTCTTCTGTGTATTCTTGCCACCTCTTCTTAATATCTTCTGCTTCTGTTGGGTCCATACCATTTCTGTCCTTTATTGAGCCCATCTTTGCATGAAATATTCCCTTGGTATCTCTGATTTTCTTGAAGAGATCTCTAATCTTTCCCATTCTATTGTTTTCCTCTATTTCTTTGCACTGATCACTGAGGAAGGTTTTCTTATCTCTCCTTGCTATTTTTTGGAACTCTGCTTTCAAATGGGTATATCTTTCCTTTTCTCCTTTGCTTTTCTCTTCTTTTCACAGCCATTTGTAAGGCCTCCTAAGACAGCCATTTTGCTTTTTTGCATTTCTTCTTGGGAATGGTCTTGATTCCTGTCTCCTGTACAATGTCACGAATCTCCATCCATAGTTCATCAGGCATTCTGTCTATCAGATCAAATCCCTTAAATCTATTTCTTACTTCCTCTGTGTAATCATAAGGGATTTGATTTAGGTCATACCTGAATGGTCTAGTGGTTTCCCGTACTTTCTTCAATTTAAGTCTGAATCTGGCAATAAGGAGTTCATGATCTTAGCCACAGTCAGCTCCTGGACTTATTTTTGCTGACCGTATAGAGCTTCTCCATTTTTGGCTGCAAAGAATATAATCAATCTGATTTCAGTGTTGACCATCTGCTGATGTCCACGTGTAGAGTCTTCTGTTGTGTTATTGCCAAAAATTTTACCTTTACTTTTAAAGGTACAAGTAAAACTTTTTTTCAGTTGATCTAAAATAATAATTTGTCCACATTGTATGTATGTTTATGTATAAGTGGTATAAATGACAGCAATGATGAGAATGGAGGACGAAATAAGGATTATTTTGTTATTACAAAGTAATACCATAGTGCTAAATGAAGTAACATGGTGTTAAATGAAAGTGGACTTGGGTTATGAAAGTGAAATTTCTTAAAGTCATCAAGAAAGAACTGAACATCTGAAGTGTGTTCTGATCCTGGTACACACGCTGCTCTCTGTCCTGATGCTCTGAAATATATAATGCCCTAGAACCTTGGTTTGGTCATATCCATAACAAATAGATTATGCTATTATTTAAAGACGTATCTAGTTCTGAAACCTTATCATTCCATGTCTTCATTTTTCTCCTTAGTGCTTCATCAAAAATAGTGAATGAAAATCAGTGGTTATCACATGGCCATCTAGAATTAACACGCACCACTCATTCTCCAGGGACATGCATCTTCTTGGAAACTAAGAGTTTAACGAGTGCTTGACCTTCACTTAACCTGCCCCCTCGTTTTGTACAGTATTTTTGGAGATCACCTCTGTTTCTGGGGCTTCCCTGGCGGCTCAGATGGTAAAGAATCCACCTGCAGGGCGGGAGATGCAGGTTTGATTCCTGGATCAGGAAGATCCCCTAGAGAAGGGAATAGCCACCCTCTCCACTATTCTTGCTTCGACAATTCCGTGGACAGAGGAGCCTGGTGGGCTACAGTCCTTGGGGTTGCACAGAATCGGACACGTCTGAAGTGACTTAGCAGCAGCAGCAGTGATTTACAGAGCAGCCAACAGGTGGCGGTGCAGGCCTGTGCAATTTAACGGTGCAGTCACTTTTCTGCTCTTTTTCTGGTACCAGAATATCTATACCTCTTGTTATTTTTTCAACTTGAAATAAAACGGCCTAGTAAAATAGCCTAATAGGCTCCAATTTTTATAAACTCCAAGGATCAATAATATATGTTAGCTGCTTGCAAATGAATCTGTGATGAAGACGTTTCTCACTCCTCCATATCCCGAAGAGTTTTATGCAAGTTTAACTTTGACTTTTATCCCGTCATGTGTGTACTGAAAGAAGAAGTCTGTGTAATACTGAAATGGCAGTATTCCAGCCCCAGAACATAGAGCCTGATTCCATACGTGGCATGATGAGGATCAGGAAATGTGTTATAACTATTTAATTATCACCATTCATGCAACTTTGCAAAGCTACCATTAAAATTTTTTTTAAATTGCAATATAGTCTATTTACAATGTTATGTTAACTTCTGCTGTACAGCAAAGAATTCAGTTATACACACACAAGGACACATACATACATATATATATATATATATATATGTATACACACACACACACACACACACATTGTGGGGTTTTTTGCCACACTGAGGCATGTGGGATCTTAGTTCCCTGATCAGGGATTGAACTCAGGCTCCCTGCAGCAGAGGTGGAGAGTCTTAACCATTGAACTGTCAGGGAAGTCCTATCCATTCTTTTTAAAATATTCTTTTCTATTATGATTTATCATCTAATATTGAAAATAATAGTTCCCTGTGCTATACAGTCAGACCTTGTTTGTCCATTTTATAATAATTTGCATCTGGCAAAGCTACAGCTTTTAATCAAAGGCTTACAATATTTAGATCTGGTAGTGTCTAAATTGATGATATCTGAATCCAAATAAACTAATATGACAGATGGGGTAGCAAAGACTTTAAAATGCAGTGTGACCTCCAGAGTACCATGACATTTAATAGCAGATCCTAAGTTATAATTGAGGTCTGACCCAAGTCACATGATCTCAGGAGAACCTTAGCTCATTCAGGGTAAGTTCTGGACTGAGGCAAAGCCCTCAGCCTCCGTTTTCCCACTCACTGAAACCTATCATCTGTCATTCACCTGACTCTTGCGTTTCATATAAATACTAGGCTAGGTTCCAAGCTTTGGAAACTTTTATTCTATGGTTGTCAGAATAAGAAATCAGCTTGGTTTAAAAATCAGTGAAACAATCTGGCAGACACCCTTTTACAACATACTGCATACCTCTTGGACAAGTTGTACCGAATAAAGAACTTGTCTAGAATTCCTTTATTCAAGATCAGTAAACTAACAGAGAGGGAGCCTGTGTAAATCTTTAATCTACAGAGGAGCGGGAGAGCTAGCAGTGCAGGGAGAGGATGAATCGACATCTGGTTTTCCTCTCTGGGTCACTGCAAAAAGGGCCTCTTCAGGGAAGGCGTGGACTCCTACTCCAGTGGATCTTCCAAACAAGCATAGTTCTGACCTCCGGTCCACCTCTGACTTTCAGCCCTGCCAACCGCAAGAGTCCTGGAGACAGGGCAACACAGATCATCTTCACTCAGATGAATCTGTCTGTTTATTAAGTTGAGCTCAGTCCAAATGGCTTGAGCAGTTGCTCAGGAATGTTGCAGGGCGTGAACCGAACATCTCAGCGGGTCAGGTTATCAGAGGGACTCCGTGGGAAGTTCCTGCAGAGGCTCGGGCAGGGAGGCGGGGTGCTGATCTGTCACGTGCTGGCTGATAATTGTAAGAGCTGATACGGTAGGTTAGTGGTATTTCTTCATTTCTTCCCACAACCTGGATGACAGGCATTAATCATTTCCTTTCCAGGGGAGAACACTGAGATTCAGATAGACTAAATGACTTGTCCAAAGTTATAATCTGAATAAGTAATCAGTGAGCTAGCTGCAGGTACCTCTACCACAACAGATGGTGGAACCAGGATTCAATTTCAAGTCCGTTCTACTCCAGTGCTAAGTGTTCTTTGCTTGTAAGCTGACTTTTTATATATAATGACAAATATATAATCACAGTCTGGAAGCATAATAATGTAGAAGAATATGAACATTTTTAATGCTTAGTCCAGCTGTCTTATGCTAAGCCACAACTCCTTAAGATGTATTCTTTCATTATTATATGTCTTTTTTGGTGAATTCTTGTGTTCTAAATGAAGACACATATAACCATTTAGACACATTAACGTACTGTCACACATAGCTTCACTCTTCCAACACAAAGCAGCTTTTCAAAATCAGACATCTGGGCTTATGAAACCTGAGTGGGGAGTCCAGCTTCAGGGCTTGGGGCCCTGGGCACAGAGAAAAGTCGGCCCTGGAAATTTGAATCCTGGCTTTTTCTTCTCTATGGAGAATCATTTTTCTGTATTTGTTCCCAAACACAAGTGAAAAACCAGAGCAACCTCACTTTCCATCTTCCTTGCCTCATGCACCTGGGGAAAGTATCACACAGATGCAGATAGTAAATGTTTATATTGCAAAAGAGAAAAATGGTGATTATTTTTCAACTCAGTTGTGAAAAGTTCCATTCAGGTGATTTCATTTTAAGATGTTTCTCTGTTCTCTTACCAGACACACTGTGTCACAGTCAAGGATGTTCATACTCCATGTGATTGAAAACTTTTATTAACTTAAGCTACAAGGGGTTTCTCTTTCTCGCAAAGCAAACAGGTTAGATGCCGGCAGTTGCTCGTGCAGGTTCAGTGACTTGAAAGTACCAATGTTGATGGCTGTCACTCACTCAGCCTCGCCGTCAGATTTCAGCATTAGGTGGCTGCCCACGTGTTAGACAGATGTCTGCATTCAAGGCAGGAAGAAGTGGAGCGGCTTATGTTCGTCCTTTTTATTAGTAGAGTAAAGGCTGCCTTCTCCTTACCTATCTCTTTGTAATGATGTTTGGAGAAGAAACAGATTTCTCATTAACCAACTGAAGAACAGATTCAAAGAAATCTAGATTGTGCCCACCTTCTCTAAAAATACCTTCTCTCAGAGTGAATCAGAATATGCATTCATGCTAAGTCATATCTGACTCTTTGTGGCCCCGTGGACTGTAGCCTGCCAGGCTCCCCTGTCCATGGGATTTTCCAGTCAAGAATACAAGAGTGAGTTGCCATTTCTTCCTCCAAGGGATCTTCCTGACCCAGGGATCAAACCTGTGTCTCCTGCATTGTAGGCGGATTCTTTACCATTGAGCCACCGGGGAAGATCCAAGGCGGAATATGAACATGATGTAAAGGAATCAGCAGCATTCCTTAATAATTGCCTTAGAGAGAAATGGACAAAGTAAGTCTTTGACCTTTAGGGAACTTTGAATTTCAGTTCTGCTGCTGCTGCTGCTAAGTCGCTTCAGTCGTGTCCGACTCTGTGCGACCCCACAGACGGCAGCCCATTGGGCTCCGTCATCCCTGGGATTCTCCAGGCAAGAACACAGGAGTGGGTTGCCATTTCCTTCTCCAATGCGTGAAAGTGAAAAGTGAAAGTGAAGTCGCCCAGTTGTGTCTGACTCAGCGACCCCATGGACTGCAGCCCACCAGGCTCCTCCATCCTTGGGAGTTTCCAGGCAAGAGTACTGGAGTGGGGTGCCATCTCCTTCTCCGGAATTTCAGTTCAGACAGTGTCCTGGCAAAAGGAGAAAGATACCTTTTTTTAGGGCAGGCTTTCTCAACATTAGGACTATGGGTAGTTTGGGCTAGAAAAGTCTTCATTGTAGGGCGCCATCCTGTGCACTGGAGCCTGCGTAGCGTCTTTGTCCTCTACCCTCTAGGTGCTGGTAGCACCTCCTGCCCCTCTGTGACAACCAGAGATATCCTCAGACATTGCTACATGTCTGCAGCCAAATCACCTCCAGTGGCAAACCACCGCTTTACTATGCCCTGCTGGGGTTTTGCAGACTGACTGCTTATTCATCTCAGGAGATAGCCCAGCATTCGAAAAGACATTGCAACCTGGGCACCATGGCTATTTATAACTGTAGAGCAGTGGTTTTCAGGAGCCATGGTCTCAGTCTCCAAGATTCTGACTGATCCAGGATGTCACCTAGTTAGGGTTTTATTGTTTTTGTTGCTGCTGCTGTTCGATGTCTTGTTTTTAACTGCCAAGGTGAGTCGAATACTCTACTAGGGATAAGAAACGTTTCTTAAAAAAAAAAGTAAGCGTCTCACTCTGAGCTCACCTAGATGGTGGGGTGTGGAGCGTGACACCCGGCAAGGTCTTGAGCAAGGACGAGGTGTGACAGGCTTCCCGCCTTTGTATTAATTTGTCTTTGTTCAGTCACTCAGTCGTGTCTGACTCTTCGCAACCCTATGGACTGCAGCGCACCAGTTTTCCCTGTCTATCACTATCTCCTGGAGTTGGCTCAAACTCATCTCCTTTGAGTGGATGATGCCATCCAACCATCTCCACCTCTGTTGGCCCTTATCCTCCTGCCCTCAATCTTTCCCAGCATCAGGGTCTTTTTCCAGTGAATTGGTTCTTTGTATCAGGTGGCCAAATTAACTGAGCTTTAGCATCAGTGTCAGTCCTTCCAATGAATATTCAGGGTTAATTTCCTTTAAGGTTGATTGGTTCAATCTCCTCGCAGTCCAAGGGACTTTGANCAGGGTCTTTTTCCAGTGAATTGGTTCTTTGTATCAGGTGGCCAAATTAACTGAGCTTTAGCATCAGTGTCAGTCCTTCCAATGAATATTCAGGGTTAATTTCCTTTAAGGTTGATTGGTTCAATCTCCTCACAGTCCAAGGGACTTTGAAGAGTCTTCTCCAGCACGACAGTTTGAAAGCGTCAGTTCTCAGCACTCAGCCTTTATGGTCCAGCTGTCTCATCGGTATGTGACTACTGGGAAACCATCGTTTCGACTGTGGACCTTTGTTGGAAAAGTGACATCTCTGCTTTTTAGCATGCTCTCTAGGTTTGTCATAAAGCAAGCGTCTTTAATTTCATGGATGTATCTGCTGTCCTCAGTGATTTTTGGAGCCCAAGAAAATGAAGTCTGTCACTGTTTCCATTGTTGCCCCGTCTATTTACCGTGAAGAGATGGGACTGGATGGTTGTGGTCTTCATTTTTTGAATGTTGAGTTTTAAGCCAGCTTTTTCACACTCCTCTTTCACCTCCATTAAGAGGCTTTTTAGTTCCTCTTCACTTTTTGCCATTAGGGTGATGTTATCTGAATATTTGAGGTTATTGCTATTTCTCCCAGCAAATCTTGGTTCCAACTTGAGTTTCATCCAGCCAGGCATTTCACATGATGTACTCCACACATAAGTTAGATAAGCAGGGTGACGATATACAGCCTTGACGGACTCCTTTTCCAGTTTGGAACCAGTCCGCGGTTTCATGTGCAGTTCTAACTGTTGCTTCTTGACCTGCATACAGGTTTCTCAGGAGGCGGATAAGGTGGTCTAGTATTCCATCTCCTGAAGAATTTTCCAGGTTCTTATGATCCATACAGTCAAAGGCTATAGCCTGGTCTGAAGTAGACCAGAAGCAAAAGTAGATTTTTTTCTGGAATTCCCTTGCTTTTTCTATGATCCAGCGGATGTTGGCAATTTGATCTCTGGTTCCTCTGCCTTTTCTAAATCCAGCTTGAACATCTGGAAGTTCTTGTTTCACATACTGTTAAAGAATTTTCACATACTTGGTTCACATACTGCTTGAAGAATTTTGAGCATTACTTTGCTAGCGTGTGAGATAAGTGCAATTGTGTGGTAGTTTGAACATTCTTTGGCATTGCCCTTCTTTGGGATTGGAATGAAAACTGACCTTTTCCAGTCCTGTGGCCACTGCTGAGTTTTCCACGTTTGCTGGCATACTGAGTGCAGCACTTTCGCAGCACTGTCTTTTAGGATTTGAAAGAGCTCAGCTGGAATTCCATCACCTCCCCTAGCTTTGTTTGTGGTAATGTTTCTTAGGCCCACTGCACCTTACATTCCAGGATGTCTGGCTCTAGGCGAGTGATCACACCATCATGGTTATCGGGGTCATTAAAACCTTTTTTGCACAGTTCTTCTAACTAACTGGCTTATTTTGGCTGCACCGGATCTTAGTAGTTGCGGTGGGCTTTCTCTAGGTCTCGTGAGCAGAGGCTGCCCTTGAGCTGCGGTGCCTGGGCTTCTCACTGAAGGGGCTTCTGTGTTGCAGAGCATGGGCTCTAGGGTGCAGGCTTCAGCGGTTGCGGCACAGTTGCCCTGCGGCATGTGGGGTCTTCCCAGACCAGGGATCGAGTCCCTGACCCCTGCACTGGCAGCGGATCCCCAACTACTGTGCCACCAGGGAAGTCCAGCAGCAGTCAGCCCCAGCCAGTTTTAGGAGTTATCTGACCAGTGTCCCCAACAAGGAAGGGTACAATTAGAAACACAGAATCTGTGGGTTCAGAGATCACAAGCCCTAGCTCTGGGGCAAAAATGAGAAGAGATCTTTACTCTGACAGAAGCAACTAATGGAGNAGCCAGTTTTAGGAGTTATCTGACCAGTGTCCCCAACAAGGAAGGGTACAATTAGAAACACAGAATCTGTGGGTTCAGAGATCACAAGCCCTAGCTCTGGGGCAAAAATGAGAAGAGATCTTTACTCTGACAGAAGCAACTAATGGAGGGATTGAAATGCATAACAAGTAAATGAAAAAGATAAATGCTTAGGACGGTTGTTCTTTGTGTGAGGAAATGCTGTCACTGACAGCGACGCTCTTATCTATTGTTATGAGCTAAGTGAGGAAGGCAGATGCAGTGTGTACTTAGTAGCAGGGATTGCTTTCAATGGTGCTATTAATACCCTGTACATCTGTATGCCCATTATCAGCAAGTAAGACTAAGATGGATATGATAAGAAATGGCCTGGGAAAACCTCATAGCTTTCCTAGTCTTTAACTTTCAGAACAAGCATTGTGTTGGTTGTAGATACTGGTATGAATTTTTCAAGTGCCAATCAACAAAAGCGTGTGTTCTTTCAGCATGAAATATGCTGACTATGCCAGCTTTCTAACCAGGTGGCAATCTCTAAGAACTGGTTGGATTTCAGCTCCCAGGAGCCAGGAGGAAGGGGACATTTTTGATGTTTGGAATTCCAGAAAACCTTGGGTTGAGAAGTCACGTGTTTAACATTGGTTATGGAGGGAAATGGATCACAGTGGCAGGAACAGCAGGGTTTCAAAAGAGAGAGAACCAGGGCTTTCTGAAAATATTACATAAATTGTTTTGTATCGGGTTCAGGTTGTGTGAAGTTCAAGGGGATGGGTCATTCCTAAGCCGCTATTCCAAATTCTCAGCACCCTCCACAGCCTCTCACTGCATCCATTTCCACACAGGGACACCAGTGCCACCTACATTTTTTCAGAAAAGCCCCCAGTTTTTCCTTTCCTCAAAGAAACTATCCTGCATGGCAATGAAGCAAATGGAAACATTTTACCTCTACCACACTTCCCTAAAGCAACACGCAGCTCAGACCCCAGCCTGACCAGGACACAGAAGTACCTTGGCGTATGTGTCACGGGGAAGACCAGTAAATTACAAGATGGCTCTCTTTGAAGTGAGAATTCTAAAAATCCCACCAGTTATTGTAAATGGTAGGTATCGAAATTAAGTGGCACAAAAAACTGGAGACAGAGGTTGTATCAAGTTGAAGTTTTTCCTCCAGAAACGGTGGGGTCACAAATTCAAACCAGATCCTTCTGGTTGTCTGCATGCCATCACCTAATTAGCTTGATCTCAACACCCTTCAGTTACTAAACTGAAGGGGAAGACCCTCAGCAATTGATGCTAAAGAGGAAATTGAATTTCTAGGGCTGGAAGGAGTATTTTCAAATTCAAAGGGCCTTAAATCTAGCTTATCATGAGAACTGAAAATCCTGATGGTAGTAAATATGGCCCAATGACTTTTTGCTGCAATAGGTATGATTCCACTATTCTAACCAGATTGTAGTGTTAAATGATGCTTTAGATGGCAACTAGTACCATTTCCAGTTGGGCATTTTAGTAAAAATTGCTAATACTCAAGTGGTCATATCTGTGCACAAAGTGTTTTTAGAGATGCCTGATCTTTGCAGTCACACGTAAGAGGGCAAGAACATACTTTTTTTTAAGAAAAAATATTATTTTATATTGGAATATGGCTGATTAACAATGTCATGATGCTTTCCAGTGGACAGCAAAGGGACTCAGCCACACGTATATACATGTATCCATTCACCCAAGCTGCACCCCACTCATTCCAAGCTATCATGTTATAACATTGAGCAGAGTTCCCTGTGCTGTACAGCAGGGCCTTGTTGGTTATCCATTTAAATATAGCAGTGTGTACCTGTCGGTCTTAACCCCCTAAGTATCCCTGCCCCACATCACTCCCCGCTGCTAACTATAGGTTCAAAAACATGGCTTGAAAGGCTTCATGCACCCCAGTGTTCACTGCAGCACTGTTTACAATAGCCAAGACACAGAAGCAACCTAAATGTCCATCGCAAGAAGGACGGATAAAGAAGATGTGGTACACATAAACAACGCAATTATTACTCAGCCATTAAGAAATAATACCATTTGCGGCAACATGGATGGACCGACAGACTGTTAAAATGTCAGACAGAAAAAGAGAAATATCGCATGATGTCCCTTATACACAGGGTCTAAAAAGAAATCATCCAAAAGAACAGACTTTATGGCAAATAACATCTGTGGCATTGGCCATTTGGGGACCCCCCTGAGGATAAGACATAACAGGGGAGCATGAAAGCCATAAATAAAGAGCTTTAATATCGTTTACCCAAATCCAGTTGTACCTGGACGTATGCTGAATTTGTTGCTCTTTAAATTAGATAAGACTAAAAAGTCCCTTTCTGCCTAATGCAGAATAAATCAGATTTCTATGCCTTGCAACCCAAAGTATTGTGACCAATTCAATAGCGTCTTCATCTGAGGTCAGAAGTGTGAAATAACTTAACAGACCACAGAGACAGGAAGAGACAAGACTGAATCTACTGACTTATGTTCCTTTCACACATGCCTACCTGAGCTAATAATATCGGGGAGTTCTTCCATTCTTCTGCTATTCTAACAAATTAATACAAAAGGAATTACTTGAAACACCACTATTATCTCACAGCTCAGGAGGTCAGGATTCTGAACTGTGTTGGCTGGGCCGTGTTCTCTCTGGAGGCTCGAGGGGACATTTCTTCATCTTTGCTGGCATCGAGAGGCCGCCTGCACCCCTTGGCTCATGGGCCCTTCCTCTTCTCCAAGCTGTCAGTGTAGCACCTTAAACCCCTCTGACCTCTGCTTCTCAGATTTCCTTCCATGACTCTCATCCTCCTGGTCCCCTGGACCCACATGGATCTTCTCGGATCATCTCCCCATCTCTAGATCCTTAATTTAATAACATCTGGCAAAGTTCTTTTTGCCATATAGGTAAAATAGCCACCAGTTCTGGGGATTAGGATATGAACATCTTTGGAGAGGACATTATTCTTTCTACTACACCATTCTTTTTTTTTTCAAATTTAATTTTATTTATAAAGAGCATATAACACTTCCATAGGAATAATTTCTTTTATTGTTTAAAACATTTATTTATTTTAGCTTATTATTTATTTGACCACACTGGGTCTTAGTTGCAGCATGCAGGATCTTTTTTTTAGTTGTGACATGTGGAGTCTTCAGTTGAGACATGTCAGTGCTTAGTTAAGGCATGTGGTTGCCTGACCAAGGGATGGCACCTAGGCCTCCTGAATTGTGAATGTGGAGTCTGAGCCATTCGCTGGACCACTAGGGAAGTTCCTCGTTCATTTTTTTAAAGGTGCCTTTTTGACTTATCCCAGTGAAGGGACCTAAATTCTCATTAATAAAAAACAAAAAGATTCATGTGATTAAAGAAAGTTTGCTGTGATAAGGGGGAGAATCTAGCATTCACATAAGCTGCTGATTTGGGGTCAGAACTGCAAGGAGAGAGTGGACTAGGGGAATATATAGAGACACTGGTTCTCTCTTGGGGTTTCCTAGCTCAGAATAAAGAGGGAGGAGACTCTTTTTTCTTATTGTTTCCCTACCACCTTAGAGGACCCCGATATCTTCCCTTGCCCTTTTCCATCCCTGAGCAGTAAAGCTGAATTTTTAAAGTGATTCCTTTGGGTAGATTCAATCAGCTCTTACAATTCACTACGGCAGGAAGCCCTTGGGTTTCTGCTTTTATGACTGAAAGTGTGTGCTGAATTTTTTAAGAGACACAAACTTGGCAGCTTCTAAGCCGGTATAATTCCACAGGGAAAGAAGGAAATGTATTAACCAACATGAGTAGGGGAAAATGCCTACCCCTCTGTGCATCCATGGGAGACTGATTGCTCTTGGAAATTCAGAGCCTGGGTCAGCCATGGGCTTCTGCATGCCTCAGCTTCAGAACTGTGGGGAAATCAGTGGGGTGACTGTTGTTTAATATTTCTCGCCTAAGGCACATTTAAAAAACACAGTCATAGTGCCAACAGGTGCTCCGACACTTCCTCTGTAGCTGTTTGACCTTGAGCAAGATGCTGCCGTGGTGCGTCTGATTTCCTGTCTGTAGAAAAGGGCAACGCTCACTGCCAGTGCTTTGGAGCCCTCTCAAACTCTTACCCTGAAATCACCAGCATCTTTGTTACTCTCACAATAAACACAGTCCTCTTAGAGTGCCGGAGTCCTGTGCCAGGTTTTACAACAACAAATAATTGGTTTTTATAGTTAGTTTTCACCCACATACATAGATGGATAATTTAAAAACAAGTCTCATTATTAGCTGAGGAAGCTGAGTACCTCTGGTGGTGTGATGAAGACAACAAAGCCCATTGTTCAGCAGCCCTGGAGGAATCAAACCTCATGGATGAGGGCTTATAGGTAATTATGGCAGATTGAGGTCAGATCCAAGAATCCCTTTACCCAAAGCTATGTAATGAAATTAAAAATAAATTTTTAAAGAAGAAAGGAAGGTAAAAATTCAACCATGGTCACAGGTTTGATATTTTGTAAATATCAAAGAGTCTTGGCAAGGAAAGATAGACATTCTGAAATGATTCAGCATCATTTTTAAAACTCCACTAGAAATGGTATTAAGGGCCAGACAAATCCTGACAGTATCACTGATGTTTCAAGATTGGAAGTCAAGGGAGAAGATGAGGCAATGCCCATCATTCTCTCTTATTATGACATGCAGCTTGCAAAGTGAAGTCGCTCAGTCATGTCTGACTCTTTGCGACCACATGGACTGTAACCTACCAGGCTCCTCCCTCCATGGGATTCTCCAGACAAGAGTACTGGAGTGAGTTGCCATTTCCTTCTCCAGGGGATCTTTCCGACCCAGGGATCGAACCCGGGTCTCCTGCATTCCAGGCCGACACTTTAACCTCTGAGCCACCAGGGAAGTCCCAGCATGTAAAGGAAATGGCAAAGTCCACTGGATAAAAGTGGGACGAAATTACAAAACAGATAACCATGGAGAACTCTGATGTACATCCTCTGGAAGTACATGCTCAGTTTGCAGAATAATCTGAATCTTCAGATAAGTATTAACCATGGCAAGAAGATCTTTTACCTCCATTATTATTAGGTAGAAAACTAGTAACTTTTCATTAAAGGAGACTAAGTCTAGCTGATCTCCTTTTATTCCTATATCTTCAGAACATGAACCCAAACTAAAACTCAGCATTCAAGCTGTAGATCAGAGAAGATAAGCGTATCTCAATAAAGAATAAATGAGGTCCAGGAAAATTCAAACCCACTCCCTAAAAAATAAAGTACATGGAGAACAGAGCCTGCATTAAAATGGGAAGATGAAAAGTAGCCTAATAGCATCATTATAAGTATTTAGCAGAAATATGGAAGAAAGAAAGAAAAAAGAGAAAAAGGAATAAATGGATAAGAAATTATTCTAGAAGAAAAAAAATCCAAAGAAGTAAATTTTCCATGAAGGTTTTATGGTTTAGAATAATAGCATGAATTCAACAGAGACTAGATGACAAAACCATGGAAAGAAAGAAAAATGAAGGTTGCAAATTGAGGCAACTCATTGAGAAGAAAAATGGTTCTACTATAGACAATAAATTAATTGAACATAAGAGAAAACACAAGAGACATAATCAACATGAGAATTGCTGACATAGGAAAAGTCTTGAGATAATTGAACAAAAAATGCCAGAATGATTAAGCCAATTCTAGAAAGAAAATAATGTAAAATGTGGAGAAACTATCTCAACCCAGTGAAAATTGCTACCCTTGAATGTTCCTGATAAGGTTAGGAACATAATAATTGAAAAAGAAAGGCCTTCAAACAAATCCCTTGAAAAGTGAGGACAACTTGATTTGTAAGTTGCGAAAAACCAATTTGTTTTAGAAGAAAAACTAGATTCAGAATGATTGACACTTGGACTCATATAAGCTTTGAAAATTTATGGAAAAAAATTCTTCAGACATTCAGACAGCAAGTGAGGAGATGTTATTCTGGCTGTAAACTTTTCAACATCAACATTCAAAACTAGAATACAGAAGCAAAGTCTGAGAAGAAGAAAATGCAAGTCATGAATACTATGTATAATTATGTCATTATGCAACAAAGGTCACATATGTTCTTAAAACATGCGAGAGCTAAGCCACACAGTACTCGTGAATTCATCATGGAAGAAAAGTACTTTGTGAGTTTCCAGTCATTAAGAAAAAAAGTTTAATGAATTTGGAAATGCAGAAGATGAAGGAAAAAGACTTGGTGAGTATTAAATTCACTGAGAAATGGAACTAAGAAGCAGTGGGAATTATGGTCACAGAATGAAATACATATGTAATTCTCACTGCAAGAACTCACGAGTCTGTGCAGACATATGCCCCTAACAAAAATTAAGTGCTGTGAAGAGGAATTATAATAGCCTAAATCTCATCATCATTTATAGCAAAGAATCTAAAAAGAGAAGCATATGTTGTAAAAATACAATAATGGCACCAAAAATCTTAATTGTTTTTGTAATCTTTTTATAAAGTTTAAGAAGTATTTTAGGAAATAATGTATGTTCAGTTTAAGAAGTATCGATTCCAAGTTTTAAATGAGTTTTACTGCATTTAAGACTTTTTTCTGCTACATTAAGTATAGTATAATTGCATCATTTAATTTATGGATGACTATACAACACATCTTTTTAAAATCCCATTCCATTAGACCAATGCCTTGGGGTAAAAGAGAGACAGTTATTTGATAAAACTCCAATGCAATGTGCCAAATTGGGAAGACAGGTGGCCATTTTTCTCTGTAATCTTTCACAAAACCAGTATACTTGTGGCTCTGATTAAGTAAAATTTAGATTTACTTCAACAAATTGTTATTGCTGTTTAGTCATTACTTTATGTCCAACTCTTTGTGATGTCATAGACTGTAGCCCACCAGGAAATCCCTCTGTCCATGGGATTTCCCAGGTAAGAATACTGGAGTGGCTTGCCATAAGATGGGTGAAAAAACCTGAAGGAACTTTTTGGTCAACCAAAAATTTAGTATCTACTCTGAATAGGTATTATGGTTCTCTACTAGGTGCTGTCAGATATATTGTTTGGTTTAATAATCAAAACAATAAACCAACTTATAAACTTGCAGTGTGTGTTCAGTGACTCAGTCATGTCCGACTCTTTGCAACAGACCGTAGCCTGCCAGACTCCTCTGTCCACAGAATTTTCCCAGCGAGAATACTGGAGTGGGTTGCCATGCACTCCTCCAGGGTATCTTCCTGACCCAGGGACTGAACCTGCATCTTCTGCATTGCATGCAGATTCTTTACCGCTGAGACACTGGGGAAACCCGGGCTATATGCTGATGTGGTTGACTCTTTGTGACCCCATGAACTCAGCACACCAGGCTCCTCTGTCCATGGGGATTCTCCAGGCACAAATACTAGAGTGGGTTGCCAGGCCCTCTTCTAGAGGATCTTTCCAACCCAGGGATCAAACCCAGGTCTCCTGCATTGCAGATGGATTCTTTACCAGCTGAGCTACTAGGAAAGCCCTGTTATAAACTTGCTGAGACCATATTAAAACAGACAGAAATCACCCTTGTAAGCAACTAGGAGTGTTTCATAATTTTTCACTCTTTCTTTTACATCTATTGGATGGCTTAAACGATTAGACACAGACGGTAAGTTTTCTTCCCCTCAACCACTGCTTACTTTTAGTCTAGCTTGGATCGCAATTATTCCTAGCAATTAGTGAACAGCATTTATACATGAAAAGTATACTGTATAGTTATTTAAATATCTATAAAATAAACAGTAACCAATGTACTCATTTTAGAATCAACTGCAAGGTAATAATATCACACCACTTAAAATTTGAATTATTTAATTAGAAGCAAATTTATAAACTATGAATCTATTGACATAACTTTGAATCTATTTACTTCATTTTCAGTCTCAAGCTAGTGATTTGAAGAGATGTGTTGAATAACATTTACCTAAAGGTAACAGTTAGAACTGGACATGGAACAACAGACTGGTTCCAAATAGGAAAAGGAGTACATCAAGGCTGTATATTGTCACCCAGCTTATTTAACTTATATGCAGAGTACATCATGAGAAACGCTGGACTGGAAGAAATACAAGGTGGATTCAAGATTGCCAGGAGAAATAGCAATAACCTCAGATATGCAGATATGCACCCTTATGGCAGAAAGTGAAGAGGAACTAAAAAGCCTCTTGATGAAAGTGAAAGAGGAGAGTGAAAAAGTTGGCTTAAATCTCAACATTCAGAAAACGAAAATCATGGCATC
>SJYV01052997.1:918829-944239 GCA_006410875.1 Neotragus pygmaeus | reverse complement strand
ATATATTTAAAAATAAGTTTTTTTTAAAGGAAAAACTAGGTTATAAAAATTAAAGGAGTAACAAAGAATCATGTTAGGACAATAGGAGAAAAAAGGGGGAAGGGCGAATATATAGAGAATGGTAGTGAGAGGAATGTTCAAGTATTTCCTCCTTTTTCCTGCTCCAGTTGATGTGCCCAATCAGAAAGTCCTTCAATATATCAAGGAAAATCTCTGGACCTGTTGTGTTCAGTATACGGTCAGCTCAGACTCTGACCTTCCATTGCTCCAGCTTACTCTCAAAATCTACAGTTTTGCCCCTAATGTGCACAGTCTCAGGCTAATTATGGGAATTTAAACTGCCGGAGGAGTCTTCCCTGGTAGGTAAGTTGGTAAAGAATCTGCCTGCAGTGCAGAGAGCCAGCTTCAGTCCCTGGGTTGGGAAGATTCCATGGAGAAGGAAATGACTATCCACTCCAGTGCCCTTGCCTGGAACACCCCATGGACAGAGTAGCTTGGCAGGCTGCAGTCCATGGGCTCGCCAAGGAGTCGGGCATGACTGAGTGAGTAACACTTTCACTTTTACTCCAACCCCCGGGACATGCCACCTCTGTGGCGGTTTCCCCTTCTTTCCTTTGCTCACACAGCCCCTGGTGTTCCCCTTTGGTTTGGGGCCCACTTCTGTTTGTGTCTCTCTGCAGGGTCTGTTCTCTGCCCCAGTTGCAAGGGGGTGGCAAAGGTAGCCACTTATCAGCGTTCACTTGCTAACCTGTGCTGGGAGGAGAGAGGGTTACTGCAGATGCTGCTGGGGCATATGGGGACTGCTCGCTATGCCTGGGCCCTGCAGGGGTTCGCCACAGTCGGAGGCAGGCTGTGTGCTTCTCCAGGGGAGTTATCCTGGATTGTGACACCCTCGGCAGAGCTGAGCCGCTCAGGCTCCCAGGAAGTCCCGCGGCTGCTCACAGCTTGGCAGCAGTTGAGATATCTGGGGTGCAGACCCATAGCGGCTCCTACCTTCCCCCTCTGGCCTTCTTGCATGCTTCTCTGTCTCTGGGGCTCTAGACCAAGAAGACTTGCCCTGCCTCAGCACTCTCTAGGGCGGGGTCCTTGTTTTTGTGTCATATTAGCCACCTCAGAGTATCTTCCCGGCAGCAAACCCTGGTCCTCTCCCTGAAGATGGACCCCTGAGGTCTGAGCCTCCCCACCCAGCCCCCATTCGCTGTGGACAGACATGAGTGTGTAAGCCACTGCTTGGCTGGGAAGTGCCCTTCACACGATCTCTGGGGTGAATGTTCTCCATTTTCCTTCAGAGCACCTGTCTAGCTGCACTTTCCTCTGAGGTTCTGAAGCTCTCCCTGCCCCCGCCTGTGAGGGGGTTTCCCAGTGTGTGGGAACTTTTCCACCTTCAGGACTCCCTCCCTGGGGCACAGGTCCCTGCCCCACAATCCTTTGTTTCCCTTGTTGTCTTTATCTTTGGCCCCACCTCATTCCAAGGAGATTGGTGTGACTCTCTAGAGGTTTGGGGTCCTCTCTATGGGGTTGCACAGAGTAGGATACGACTGAAGTGACTTAGCAGCAGCAGCAGCAGCAACCAGTGTTCAGAAGTTGTTCTATGGAACTTGTTCCACATGCAGATTTTTTTTATGTATTTGTTGGGGAGAACGTAGTCTCCCCATCCTATTCCTCCACCATCTAAGGTCCCCCCATAGTTGTGTTCTTAAAAAGCTATCTTTACAAAAATCGGTAGAGAGAGATTTTGATAAAGGGTCATAGTTTTCAAATCTTGTTCTAAACTTAATAAAGAAAATGTTAGTAATGCCGACTATACTTAAAAGTATGCAGGGTCTGTAGCTATTACATTATCAATAACACAAAAGCTGAGTAAATATTTTTTCGATGTTTGAAAACTGCTATCCAGTTTGGCAAAGGACAGATGAATAAATGAAGATTCCATCACCTTTGTGGTTTCCCTATCTCCCAGTGGTTAGCAAAAATGAAAACATCAACTTGCATTCATGTCACTATCTTGCTTGTCAGTTATAACTGTAGTCTGGCTATGAATACAAGTGGCTGGCAAAAATCAAAGAAAGCAATCTATGGGAATCCATTGGCTGCGTAGAATTTACAATAAAGACTACTGTATATTTAGTATTCAACAATTGCATGCCACTCTTCCTTTTATTAGTGAGATTTATCATAAATGTGTATATATCAGTAGATACAGTTGTGCATATATTCTCTTTTTTTTTTTGAGGAACCATATTAGTGACATGCTATCCAACCATTGCTGGATAGAAAGTCATGAAGGAGGAAAAGTTTCCACAGCCCCTCACAGATTGGGGCATGGGGAGCTTTGGAACCTCAGAGGGAAGCTCCGTGTTTGAATTGAATCACTGATTCGACTGACATGAACTTGGGCAAACTCCAGGAGATAGTCAGGGACGGGGAAGCCTGGCCTTGCTACAGTCCATGGGGTTACAGAGTTGGACATGACTTAGCAACTGAACAACATTTAGTGACATGAGATCTACTTTTTCTAGAAATCTGTAGCAATCCAGTGGTTGAACTCATATCAACATTATGCTCAAGATGTTGGTCTGTGGGTTGGCAAAATCTTGGTAAAAATTATGCCTTATAGAAAGCTTTGCGGGGGTCAGGGAAAGTGATATTACAGGACAGTTAAGTTCATGGTTCTAACCTGGGTTTAAATCCTATCTCCATTTCATAACTCTGTGATCTAGTAATGCTAATTTTATCTATTTTTGCCTACATTTCCCCATGTAGCAAATACAGAATAATGGTAATGTCTAACTGACATATTTTTGGAAGAATTAAATGAGAAAATGTGCAAGAAGAATTTGTCACAGTGTCTGATAACCAAAGGCAACTCAACAGTATTAGCTATGGATTTATAACAATTATATTGATAATTATCTAAATGTTTCAGAGAGTGCTAGTTGTCTCCCAATATTTATTCCTTATTTCTTCATCAGTAATAGGGTTCCCTCTGTTTAGCTGGGCACCTGACTTCCAGGAATAAAACTATGTTTTCTAGCCTCTGCTGCATGGTATGGCCACATACTAGCAGAAGTGAGGTTTGCAACTTTGAAGAAGAGTCATCATGGGGACACAGGTGTGCCCCTTTCACCTTTTCTTCCTCTCTGTCGGCTGTAATGTAGCTGTGATGGCTGGAGCTCAAGCAGCCGCTTTGTTCCAGAAAGAGCAAAACATTTTGAGGATGGTAATACAGTTGAGTAGAAGGAGTCTAGGAACCTGATGTTCAAGAGGCTGTTAAACAAGTCCTGAACTATTTGCCTCCCATCCTCTTTTGTCTTTCTGCGTTTTCTGTCACTTACAGCTAAACTTAATCTAACTGATAGACTGAGCATGTTATATATTTC
This sequence comes from Neotragus pygmaeus, assembly GCA_006410875.1. Classification (NCBI taxonomy): domain Eukaryota; kingdom Metazoa; phylum Chordata; class Mammalia; order Artiodactyla; family Bovidae; genus Neotragus; species Neotragus pygmaeus. The sequence goes on along the minus strand of SJYV01052997.1, from coordinate 940,859 downwards.
ATTAGCCAGACTCACTCTGTGAACTTTGACCCTGATGGTTCTTTAAACATACCTACTTGATTTCATCTCCAAATGGGTCTTTATGTTTCTCTTCTCTAGTTTCTGCTTTGTTTTCTCATGACTTTACTCTGGTAATTAGGGTAATCATCTATTCATTTGCACAGGACTGAAAGGTTCCCTGGAATGTGGGATTTTCAGTGCTGAAGCCAAGCCAAAAAGAAAACAATAATAAAATTAAATAAAAAATAATACAAAAAAATCTGGGTAAACTAGGATGGTTGGGTTATGCTCACTCATACTGAGTAGACCAGCAAAACCTCCTTTCTTCCTCTGTTCTGTCACAAGTCAGGGATCTAGATTTTTCTCACTAACTGTGCTAGCCCACCTAAAATAACGAAGACTACTTTCTTCTAGAACAGATTGGCAGAATTTTCTGTAAATGGTTAGATAGTAAATATTTTAGGTTTGTGGACCATATGGTCTCTGCAGGAAGTACTCAACTCTGCATTTAGGAAGATTCATCTTTCTAAAGTACAACTGGGATTAGGTCAGTATTCTATTTAAAAAAATCTTTGAATCACCCTCTATCTATAAAATAAAGCATATGGCTGTCAGATAAATCATACCTATCTTCCCATATAATCTCCCTCATCATTCTCACAGTCTCACGTTGCAGCAAGTTGAACTCCTTAAGTTTCTCAGACCTACTGTGGGTTTCCATACCTCTGTGCATGGGGACGTGAGCCCATGTTGTGGGGGCATTGACTCAGAAGAAAGATGCAAGTGGATAGAACTTGAGAAGTTTGCTTGACCTCTCTTGTGTCTGTTTCCTAATCTATATTCTAGTGATAACACCTTGCAGTGCTGTGGTGAGGATGCGATGGTGCCACTGACTGATTCCTGCATTTATTCATCACCTATTTATTAGTTAATTCAACAAATAGGGGATGGGCATCCTCCGTGCTACACAGTGTGAAGCTCAAGGCTACAACATCCAAATAGCCAAGTTTCCTGTGGCCAAGTTCAAGACATGGATAGTTTTTGTGAAAATAGTTTATCATGGAAAGAATGATGATCTCTGAATGTTAGTTGGATAAATCTGCAATGCATGTAGAGACTGCATTCTACCCAGGAATGCTTTCTCTAGGGTTGGTTAATTAGCAGGCTAAACTGAGAGCCTGTTGGGTCTCCACTTCTTTTTAAGGTTTTAAAAACATTACTTTTTGCTGCACCATGGCATGTGGAACTTTCCTGGCCAGGGATGGAATCCATGTCCTCTGCCAGGGAAATGCAGAGTCTCAACTACTGGGCCACCAGAGAAGTCCACCAAAGTTTTTAAAATAGCATGTAACTATGAGAAGTTAGCTTTTATTTGTGAAATTACCTTGATTCCACAATGAATGCTGGGCATGGGTTTGCATTGGTGAAATAAAAGATAAGGATCTAGGGAATGGCTGCTGAGAGCTGTTCCTTCCCCAGCCTTGTGTGAAGAGGATGCAGGAGTACAGTGAGGTGTGCAACCCTTACAGGAAGAATGGTGCCAAGAGTTAGCCTCTGAACGGTTCTGTGAAATCAGGGGACTCCAGCTACCAGATGTCCTCGAGAAGGATAACAGATCCTTGTGTTATACGTGTGACCTGTGTATAGACACGTAGTTGGGACTGCTTCATTTGAATCTAACCTTATCTTCTTTATCCATTCATCTGTTGATGAACATAAAAGTTCTTTAACATTTGTTAAATTTGATACTGGAGCATAGTTGATTGAGTGTTGTGTTAGTTTCAGGTGTACAGCAAAGTGATTCAGTTGTACATATACATACATCCACTCTCTTTTAGATTCTTTTCCCATTCAAGTTTTCACAGAATATTGAGCAGTGTTTTCTGTGCTATACAGTAAGTAGGTCCTTGTTGGTTATCTATTTTAAATATAGGGGTGCTTAAGGATACCAGGTTAACTACTTTGAAGAGAGTTGGGGTGGCACAAATTTATTTTGTGATTTTGTGCACCTGGGAAGCAAGAACCTGGGTTCATGAAACATGACTTAGCATGGCCCCTGCTTAAATATCCTGATTCTCACTGTATCATCTTTTAATGTCAACTGAGGCATCTGTTTAAAGTTCCAGGCAGGATCCCACCTTTGACATTCTAAGTCAGAATATCTGAAGGGGGCCCCTTAGTTAGCACTTCAAATACACAATTTAGGTGATGCTGGTATAGGTTTATGTTTTTACATGTGTCTTTCTGCAAGAGAAGACTTCTGGTCAATTAACGTTCCAATTATCAGGTATAGATTGATAATTTTCTTCAGAGATGTTGCACTCTTTGAGAAATAGACCCCAAAGTGTAATTTTGCTCTCAAGTCTTCTTGGAAACACATGTGAGTTAAACCTTTGACAAAATCAAACGTGTACTCTCAGCTCAGGTAGATTACAAATGTTATGGCTCAGATTTCTGTACAAATTCTAAATAATTGTCCATTTAAGTCACTTTCCTCTTGCTTTTTATGATGAAAAAATGATTCCAAGAAGTTGTGACATTTGCCCAATGTAATATCTGTGCATCAAGAGGAGAGAATGAATAGGTCAGAGAACTAATTATACTCCTTCCAGGAGTCCCCTCACTGCCTTCTCACCAAAGGACTGTCATCTGTACCATTTCAATGATTCACTGACCTAGAAGCCACCCCTTTGTGTCCAGTCAGGCTCCTTTATCCCTGCACTTTATTCAACCTTGGTTTTGACACAGTAAATCCCATGGGATCTTACCGAGACTGTGACAGGCTTTTTACTTAAAATCACCTTGAGACCACCAGTTCATTTCAGCAATTGAAGAACTCTCATCCATCTGTACAGGTTTGAAACCTCCAGTGAACTGAATTTGTGCCGTCTGCTTTTTACAAATCTCCTAAACCATTCGGCTGGCAAAGCCACTGCAAGAAATCAAGGAGAGGATTTTTGTTCCATTTATAGAACAAGATGGACTTTCTCTCAGGCCAAAATCACACCTGTGTATTTGCTTGATGAAAATGGCTAATAACCAGAGTCAATGGCGCCTAAAAATGCATCATGACTTCACATGTTTTCTCCATTATGTTGAAAAGTAAGCAGAAACATAATTAGCCTCATAAGATGATTAAAAAAGTCAAGGCCTGGGGAGATCAAGAGATTTGCAAAGCTCACATAGTAAGTTCTAAGGAAATGATTAGAGTATAAATATTCTACCTCCCCATCCACTATTCTTTGCATTATTTATGACCTTTCTCCTTCTGTTTATTTTCAGAAAATATTTATGAATCTTGCAATAAAAAGCACAAAGAGAATAAGGTAGATATGTATGAAGATTTTAAAAGAGCTCGTAATCCTGCAGAGAGAGGAGAAGCGCAGAAAGAACCTGGAATGGCATAGTTGTCTCCACTGAGCGGCTGGCACCGAGCTTCCTGGTTACCAATGTGAAAAGACATCAAGGTCCATCAAATTTCTGATGGCCTGATAAACTTGACTATGCTTCTTCCCCCTGCCCCACCCCCAGAAAGCAGAGTGTGAATGTGTGGTATAATTCCAAGGATTTACAGTGAGGATCCTCATAATTGAAACACTAAATTAAAAAACAAATCTTCAACATGAATAATGCAGAAAAAGCAAAAATGATATGTCTTCATACGACTGTTGCTTCTTACCACCCATAAAGAAACGTAGGGGCATACTGTTCAATTGTAATTCAGTAAAGAGCCTTCTGTAAGGTTGGGTTATTGTTCCAGCACTACGTTTCTGTATTTTCTAGATAGTTCTTCCAAAAAAAAGAGGTTGTTTTTTCTTCACAGTCCCTTGAATCTGGGCTGTCTTATGACTTTCTTTTGCTAAAGGCATTTTAGCAGATGGAACACCGGCCAAAACTTGAAATGTTCTTCTGTAACTGGACTTGCTCTGTTGTGCCCGCATTATCAGCACGAGAAGAGCACATCCCAGCCATCCTGCAGGCTCCAGGAGAATGAGAAACTGGTAGGTCCGACCCAGACCCAGAGACTGTGGCATGCAGGCTTAGTTACCCCACAGCATTTGCGATATTAGTTCCCTCACTAGGGATCGAACCTTGTCCCCTGCCTTGGAAGGCAGACTCTCAACCATTGGGCCACCAGGGAAATCCCCTCTATTCCCCTTTTAATTTCTTCTTCACCATTCCAGGGAATTAAGGCCTCAGAGATGTGTTCTTTTCAGGTAAAACCGTTATACAGGTAAGGTAGGTGGCGTTTTAGTAAGCTCGCTGCTGTAAGTAGTGTTTTAAATGAAAACTCTTAAGTGCCAGCCACAGGTTACCATAGAATCACAACTGTGCCGCAACCCAGTCTTCCTGCTGAAAGACTGTCCCAGATCTGTGAGCATTTTTTTGTTGTTGTTGGTCACATAATAGACTCCAATCAGCCTTCCCACTTTTTAACATGGTATCAGTTTGATTTTAAGCAAACATTCTTTCTACCAACCCTGTTGACTCTCAAGTATCCTAAAGTTTGTCTCTTGGTACTGTTTAATGGAATGTTTCTGGTAGGCATGTCTATCCCAAAAAAGAAAAGACTTATGGGGAAATTAAAGCTGTTCAGATATCTTAATCCTCTCATGTGAGTAGGATGGAAATGAATAGTTTTCCTGAGGAAAGGACTAGAATTAGGGACACTTTGCTGAGTCAGATTTGCTTAAACATGAGCAATATCTATATTCATCAGTAGAGCTATTATTGTTTAGCTCAGAAGAAATGGCTTCCCTGTGTTCAGTAGGCAAAGTCTGAGCTCATCTCATCTGAATAAAATCTGGGAGGTAGTTCTCAGCTCTGGGACTCTGTGAGTCTGTTATTTGCATGCCTGGGCCGTGGAAATACAATAAACCTAGAATTTCTTCTCCTCAGGTGTTTTGTTAAACAATTTGTCGACCAGAAATGTATTAATATATCTTTTGTTACCCAAACATTATTGACTGGAATGTTTCAATATTCACTTACATAACAAATTGCTGGCCAAGGGCATTAGTTTCTGCAAAATCATCTGGTCAGTCGTGTTAAAATGACTCTTTTGTGTTTTCATACTGATTGTAAAAAGTTTTTGTTTGAATTCTGTGGAAAAATGCCATTGGTAATTTCATAAGCATTGCATCAAATCTAAAGAGTGTTTTGGGTAGTATAATCATTTTGACAATATTGGTTCTTCTAATACAGCAACACGGTATATTTCTCCATCTGTTTGTGTCATCTTTGATTTCTTCCATCAGTACTTTAGTTTTCTGAGTACAGGTCTTTTGTCTCCTTAGGCAGGTTTATTCCTAAGTATTTTATTATTTTTGATGCGATGATAAATGATGTTGTTTCCTTAGTTTCTCTTTCTGATCTTTTGTTCTTAGTATATAGAGAAGCAAGACATTTCTGGGTCTTCATTTTGTGTCTTGCAACTTTACCAGATTCATCGATAAACTCTAGTAGTTTTCTGGTGGCATCTTAAGGATTTTCCATGTATAGTGTCATTTGCAGACAGTGACAGTTTTACTTCTTTTCTAGTGTGGATCCCTTTTCTTTCTTTTTCTTCTTTGATTGCCACAGTTAGGACTTCCAAAACTGTGTTGAGTAATAGTGGTGAGAGTGGCCATCCTTGCGTTATTCCTGATCTTTTTTATATGTAGGTTTACTCATTGCCTGCACTGGGTCTTTGTTGCTGTGTGTAGAAGTTTTCTCTAGGTGCATAGAGCGGGGACCCCTCTCTAGTTGCCGTGCATGGGTTTCTCAGTGCAGCGACTTCTGCTGTTGCAGAGCATGGGCTCTAGGACACAGGTTCAGTAGTTGTGGTGCGTGGCATATGCTCTGTGCATATGCACAGTTGCTCTATGGCATATGGCATCTTCCTGGACCAGGGACCGAACCCATGTCTCTTACATTGGCAACAGATTCTTTGCCAGGGAGGCCCCTTACCTGATCTTAAAGAAAAAGCTTTCAGTTTTTCACCATTGAGAATGATGTTTGCTGTGGGCTTGTCTTATATGGGCTTTATTATGTTGAGGTATGTTCCCTCTATGCCTGCCTTCTGGAGCGTTTTTATCATAAATGGGTATTGAATTTTGTCAATAGTTTTGCTGTATGCCTGAAACTAGCACAGCATTATAAATCAACTATACCCCAGTAAAAATTTAACAAGAAAAAAAATTTCATCCCCATACCTCATGACCTATCTCCCTTCCTCTTCTCCCCCAAGCCCCCACCCCATACCGGGCACTCCCTGGGGAGGGGAAGAGTTAAAGTATAGAGAATTATGTTTTCCAGTAAATGATGGTCTTTATCCACTAAGTTTTGGTTTGTTGTGGTTGGGACAGAAACCCAATTTGAAGTGATTATCCCCTTCCTCCTCTCCCAGGAAAGGGAATGTCTTGATTCCTATAAGCAAACTGTAGGAAGAACATGAGTATAGCTAGCTTAGAAACTAATGCATCAGGGACTGGAGTACAGCTTAGGACCCTCAGTCTCCTGTCTCTTCTTCCTTCTGGGCTAGATTCATCTCTCTTACTCCTAATCAGCTTGTGACAGAGTAGGTCACAAGGCCTCTGTCGAGATTTATAAATCAGAACCTTACCCTTAGGAGAGGAACCAACCATCATTCCTTTGAATCCATTTGAAATAGCCTCAGGAAGAACCTGGCTTGGATCTGTATCCATTCCAGCGGCCTGAAGGGGGAAGAAAGTTCCCAGAATTAGCAACTCCGCTAAACCACCTGGGAAGACAAATCAACTCATGTTCGCTGCTGGCTTGAGTTTCTCTATATAAGAAAGTCACAGCACATCATGTGTGGTAGGCATATACAAATGCTCTGCAAATATTAATTCATTTAATACTCATTTTAACCCTAGGCCATCCTCTTATTGTTTTCATTTGAGAGATGAGGAAGCTCAGGTAGAGAGCATTTAAGGAATTGCCCAGGCAGGAGCTGGACAGAATAGAAGTATGTTCGCAGGGCATAGTACCCCCAAGCCTGAGCCCATTGCCCCCAGTCCTTCTCTGCATCTTTCTCCTTCCCCACCCTTTCCCTGTGTGTTGCCCCTGTAACATCTAGCCTGGCAGTCTCTTGGCCTGTCTCCCTGTCCTCCCCAGTTGATCGAGGAATACTGTCCATCTGACTGAGAAATATTGACATTTCTTAAAGAAGCAATTTCTCTTCTCTTCTCGAACGTATCATGTGCAGTTAAGTGGCACCGATGTGTGCCCCTGCCCCCCAAATCTCACAGAAATGGCCTGTCACAGGCGAGAGGACCTTTTGAGGAGTGGGTGTCTTCTCTATGGAAATAGCCCCATTACCATTTCTTGCGGGAGACACAGCCTCACCCCCGGAAATCCTCGGCCTTCTGGCAAAGTCATGAGGCTAGGGCGACATTCATCTCCGTTCCCAGCGGGGACACCGCCATCTTCTCTAACTTCCTCATCTCGGGTGGGAGAAAACTCTAACTAAATAAATGAGAAAGGATGGTGGAAAGTACTCTGTGATGACTTATGCATCTTTCGCCATCCATAAATAACTTTATACTTCACTTCTGGCAGCAGAGCTGAGCCAGGAGGTAATGAGCCATTGTGAGAAGCCCATCTGTTGCTCATAAGGGGAAAGGCCGGATTTATTGAGGAAGAATCTGGAGCCTAAGTCCTGTTATTGTTTATGGGAGTTGCACATCTAATTGGTCATGCTGAAAATATGCCCTATTATATCCTTTCCCCAGCCAGATGGGTGTGCTCAGCCTCAATGCTGAGAAGAAAAATGTTCCTAAAGCATCCGAGAGCAGCGGTGGACAGCAGAGCCAGTAGGAAGCGGGCGGTTCTAATGAGGATAGATGGTTTGCTTGTCTGCGGGCCTGATTTAAAGATGTTTTCAAAAGAACCCCAAAGGCTCAATACAGGTATTTCTAAATGGGGTCACAGAGTCCGGGCCCCTGGAGTGGATGGTGTGGAATCGGTTCAGCTCGGCCCCACCAGCCGCATCGTTTGAAACACCTCTGCCTTTCATTCCTTTGTCCTTTGCCCATTGGTACTAAATCATTGCTTTGAGAATTCCTTACCACGTGCTGGGTGATGGCGACTGAAAGCCCTTCCTCCCTGGGTCCTCTTTACGACTGTCGTGTGAAGAAAGGGGAATTAAATGGAGGTTATGGTTTGCACACCAAACTCCCCACAGTTGTGTTCAAATTGGATTTGGGGCTGAGGTTCCTGACAGAGATGAGGAACTACAGGAGAACATGATTTCTGGTACCGCAGAGGTGCTTAATAAATGCTGAGGAAAGGAGAATGATATAAACTGAGAAGGATCAGGAAAACCTTAGCACGTTGTGGCTGAGCCGGGTCTGGGAGAGTTTATTAGCCAGGGTAGGTAACTGCGATAACTGAGAACCCTGAATTCTCATCACATGATGAGTGCCCAGCTTATGTCGTCATGGTCCAGGTGGGGGATGTGAGAGGGGCTGGTGGTGGTCGTGGGGCGTAATACTCTGTATGGTCGTTCTCCGTCTTGCAAGCACACTGAAGAAGGGTGAGGAGGTGGGTGCTGACCAAGGTTTGGAGCGAGACGCTCCACTTCTATTGGCCCATCTTGGTCCTCTGTCCAAAATGATGGAACAGAGGCCAGGAAATGTAGAGTTCCCATACACCCTGAAGGAAAACAAGCTGGATTTGGTGAACACTTGGGATCATCACTGAGACCCTTTAATTCAATCCTTCATCTCACAGATGGGCAAACTTAACACTTGGGCCTGTGTGATTTTCAGCAGGCCACATAGTCGTTAAGTGACAGTCAGGGCAAGAACTCTGATTTCCCGTTTACTGATGCCATTTCATGGGGTGGGGAGGAAGCAGTGGGGCAGCCTAAGAGGAGCCCAGGAGAGGGATGGGATGCCCAGGCCTGTGCTCCTGGAGAGGGATGGGATGCCCAGGCCTGTGCTCCCGGAGAGGGATGGGATGCCCAGGCCTGTGCTCCTGGAGAGGGATGGGATGCCCAGGCCTGTGCTCCTGGCTCGGTCACCGGCTCAAAGAGGCCCTCACATCAGTTTCTCTGTAACGTGAGACATTTGAGGAGACGGTTGCTCAAGTCCTTTAAAGCTCTAACACTGTCTACTTATCCTGAGACATTAGGAAGAAAAATAAAAATTGCAAGAAAAGGTGTCCAAGACCAGGAAGCCAGTGTGGGGTGAGGAGTGATGATGAAGCAGATGAAAGACAGGGAGATGCGGCCTCCCGCGTATCTCAGCTCATAGGACTGCAGACAGTAGCATCCCGTGCAGTGACCAGGGGTCAGGAGCATCTTCCGTGAGTGACCAGCGGTTGGGAGCATCTTCCTAGAGTCCACTCTCCCTCCTATTACATCTCCCTGTCCCCACTTGAGCTAAGGCAGTCTCCATCCCACCTGAGCCCACTGTACGTGCACACACTGCCTGGTTATCTCAGGCTGGAAAGCAGCCTGATCCAAGTGGGGGTAGACGAGCTAACAGTGGGCGGCTGGGCAGGTGCCCCCTTTTTCTCCTGCTCAGGAGCTCTTCTCTCACCCACCTTCAAGGGTGCAAGCTGCAGCAGCAAAGAGACTGAGGTCACTCTCAGGGGCCTTCATTAATTCCTGGAGTCCNAGTAGGCTGCAGTCCATGGGGTCACGAAGAGTCAGACACGACTGAGTGACTTCATTTTCACTTTACACTTTCATGCATTGAAGAAGAAAATGGCAACCCATTGTTCTCCAGTGTTCTTGCCTGGAGAATCCCAGGGGCGGCAGAGTCTGGTGGGCTGCTGTCTGTGGGGTTGCACACAAGTGAAACGACTTAGCAGCAGCAGCAGCATCCTCTGAGGGCTTCCCAGGTAGCGCTAGTGGTAAAGAACCCGCTTGCCAATGCAGGAGATGTAAGAAATGCAGGTTCAATCCCTGGATGGCAAGATACCCTAGAGGAGGTCATGGTAACCCACTCCAGTATTCTTGCCTGGAGAATTGTTATGAACAGAGGAGCCAGGTGGGCTACGGTCCATAGGGTCACAAAGAGTCGGACACAACTGAAACAACTTAGCGCACATGACTGCACAGCATCCTCTGAGTTGTTTTAGGAATGTAAATTGCAAAATGTCATCTGTGAGGACAGTGGTTGTTGTTTTATCTCTTTTAGAGAATTAAGAAATAAATGTAATTGTCAGTCCAGGAGTGATTACATTTGCAATAAACACTCTGGGACCCTTGCCCTCTCTTGAGTTTTCCAAAGAGTTACTATTTCCTGAGACCTGAGGTGCTTTATTGAAATCATCTTTAATATGCACAGTGACCCCACAAGGTAGACACAAATACTATCCTTCCTTGTTTTGCAGATAAGAAACTGGGCCACCAAGGGGTTTGTAATCCACTCAAGCAGAGGGCTGCAGCCAGGCTCTGCATCAGACCGTGGGCTCTTTCCTTGTGCTCTGGGCTTCATGCCTCCATCTTTGAAGGAACTGTGCAAGTGTCCAAGCAAGGACTTAACTGCCTCTTGTGCAGAGTTACCCCTTGTCTTGTTAATAAAGTAACGACCAGTACCTGGGACCATCATCTGAATGTGGAGGGTGGAAGGGGTCTATGACATATCATTTCAGTTGAGTCACTCAGTCCTGTCTGACTCTTTGCAACCCCATGGACCAGCTCACCAGGCTTCCCTGTCCATCACCAACTCCTGGAGCTTGCTCAAACTCATGTCCATCGAGTTGGTGATGCCATCCTGAACCCCATGAACAGTATGNTAGAATGAGCAGAAGGTCTTAAAAATCATTTTAATAAAGCATCCTTGATACTGTCATGAAGAAAATCAACACAAATCACCACCACCTCGAACTGCAGAGGAAACAAAGCTTTGCCAGAAGCAGAGTCCCTTGGACTGCAAGGCGATCAAACCAGTCAATCTTAAAGGAAATCAATCCTGAATATTCATTAGAAGGACAGATGCTTAAACACTCTGGCCACTGGATGCAAAGAGCCGACTCATTAGGAAAGACCCTGATGCTGGAAAAGATTGAAGGTAGGAGAAGGGGACAGAAGAGGAGCAGATGGTTGGATGGCATCACTGACTCAATGGACATGAGTTTGAGCAGGCTCCAGGAGACGGTGATGAACAGGGAAGCCTGGTGTGCTGGGGTCCACGGGGTCACAAAGAGCTGGACAGGACTGAGCAACTGAACAACAGCAACGAAGAAGCAGGGCAGTGAGCAGGACCGGTGAGGCTCTGGCGGTCTTCCCATCACCGCTGTCGGCTGTAAGCAAGGTTAGTTGGTCCTGAGGTTAACCAAGAGCTGTCTGTCTGTGGTGTCCTCAAGGGAACTTTCTGAAGGGCCATGGGGATATCTTCTTGGTGCCATGATATTTGAAGGACTAAGGGTGAAATACTCTTCACTAGCCCATCCGTCTTCTGAATATTGAGCAGCTTCCACTGCAAGCCAGCACTTTCTCTTGAGGAAGCTCATTCAGACAATGATTTTTGGACAGCATCTAAACTTCCTCTGGTTGATCACAGTTCCATCCTCTAGTCCTGAGTGCCAGCGGTTGTTGAGAAGAAAATTAACCTCCGCAAGTTTCTATTATGTGCCAGACATTTTTAGGGCNGTCACAAAGAGCTGGACAGGACTGAGCAACTGAACAACAGCAACGAAGAAGCAGGGCAGTGAGCAGGACCCGTGAGGCTCTGGCGGTCTTCCCATCACCGCTGTCGGCTGTAAGCAAGGTTAGTGGATCCTGAGGTTAACTAAGAGCTGTCTGTCTGTGGTGTCCTCAGGGAACTTTCTGAAAAGCCATGGGAATATCTTCTTGGTGCCATGATATTTGAAGGACTAAGGGTNCTTCCCATCACCGCTGTCGGCTGTAAGCAAGGTTAGTGGATCCTGAGGTTAACTAAGAGCTGTCTGTCTGTGGTGTCCTCAGGGAACTTTCTGAAAAGCCATGGGAATATCTTCTTGGTGCCATGATATTTGAAGGACTAAGGGTGAAATATTGTTCACTAGCCCATCCCTCTTCTGAATATTGAGCAGCTTCCACTGCAAGCCAGCACTTTCTCTTGAGGAAGCTCATTCAGGCACTGAGTTTTGGACAGCATCTAAACTTCCTCTGGTTGATCACAATTCCATCCTCTAGTCCTGAGTCCCAGCGGTTGTTGAGAAGAAAATTAACCTCTGCAAGTTTCTATTATGTGCCAGACATTTTTAGGGTACTTTTTACATGTCCTTCCTAAGAATTCTGAAAGGTAGCAATTATTGTCTCCATCACAGAGATGCAGAANTTGAGAAGAAAATTAACCTCTGCAAGTTTCTATTATGTGCCAGACATTTTTAGGGTACTTTTTACATGTCCTTCCTAAGAATTCTGAAAGGTAGCAATTATTGTCTCCATCACAGAGATGCAGAAAGAGATTCAAGGTGGTTAAGGGATTTGCCAAAAGTCAGTTATAAAAGGAATCAGCAGTGCCCTAGACCTAAAGCAGTGAACGGCCTTCCCACAATGCCATGCTGTCTGCATCTATGCATCACCACCCACAGGAAGTTACCTCTAAGACTACTGCCACATTCCCACTGAATTCTCCAGGCCAATCATTCTCTTACTACTGTTCTCTTCATACGAAGAGTCCTGTTGTTACTCCCTCAGTAGTATCTGACCCTTCGCGACCCTGTGGGTTGTAGCCCGCCAGGCTCCTCTGTCCTTGGGATTTCCCAGGCAAGGATACTGGAGTGGGTTGCCATTCCCTTCTCCAGAGAATCTTCCTGACCCAGGGATCGAACCCGTGCCTCTTCCGTCTCCTGCATTGACAGGCAGATTCTTTACCATTCGCGCCACCGGGGAAGACCCACTAAATTCTCTACGTTGATTGTTCTCTCACTACTGTTCTGTTCATAGTAATAGTGGCCAGAGTTTACCGTGGACTTTATTTACTTATTTACTTTCAGAATTAAAAAAAAAAAATTATATGGCTGCCCCAGGTCTTAATTGCAGCGGGTAGGATCTTTGATGTTTGCAGTGCCACACCAGATCTTTCATTACTGCGTGTGCACACTCAGTTGCAGCATGTGGGATCTAGTTCCCTGACCGGGGATCGAACCTGGGCACCCTGCGCTGGGAGCATGAGGTCTTAGCCACCGGACCACCAGGGAAGTCCCTCCTGTGGCCTTTGTTAAGGTCAAGCCCTCAGGTGAGCGGTGTCCGTGGCAGTCTCCTTTTTATGGCCCGCGGATCCTGGGAGGCTGGGGCGCTGCGTGTCACAGAGTCCTTTAGTGGCGAGCCATGCGGTGTGCTGCTCTGAGCTCTGACCCTGGAGTCAGACCCCTTAAAATCCAAAGCCAGCTCTACCAGTTCTGTGACTTTGGGAAACCTCCCCTAAGTCTCACTATCTTATTTGTGAAAATGCAGACATGGCAATGTGACCACTTGGGAGTTATTGAGATGTTCAGATGCCATCATCCATGGAGAAGGTCGAGCATGCCATGAGGGCATCACAAATGCTAGTGACCATTATTGGGCATCTTGAGGTCTCTCACTGTTGTGGTTGGTTACTCATGAAGCTACTCAGTCTTGTTAGTAACTCTCCTGCAAAGGATAGCAACAGTGAAACCCAGTGCACCAGGGGCAGCTCAACCCTCTCCTTGCCTTCTAGTTCCTGCCATTAAACTAGACCCAGCACCTTCTAGCTTTTCAGAACATCATAGTAGACTCTAGATCCATATAGAGACTACTCAACTGGGGTGTCCTTGCCAAGAGGAATTTAGGAATGTAAGGCGACAAGAAACATGGCCTGAGCTGTTTACCTGTGCTCTTACCCATTTGTGATTAAACGAAGGTCTTGCTTACACTGCTTGGGTGATGGTCGCCCACTTCCTGGAGGAATTGCTTTTGCATTTTCAATTGTATGTGCATTTTAAGATAGTTTTTCTCCTCTTTGGAGGCAGGCTCATCCCAGCATGCTGCTGCTTTCTGAGCAAGGAAGATGAAGGTTCTGTGTTTTTATTGCAGTGAATATTCTGCACTTTTACCGCAGCATCATAGAACTTAGTAATAAAATCACTAGGCTAAGATTGTCTTTTTTTTTTTTTAGGCCCTGAGATGTTTCTACTAGAAAGGAAATTTACTACACCTTTGACCCCAAATTCCCAGCCCTAACAGGGACAATGAGCCCAAACTATGATAATGCAAACAAATAGCATCACTGGTGGCACTTAGAACTTAAAATCTAACTTTTACATTTGTAATACAGAGTCATACACAGAGAGCCTGTAACAACATTACTTTCAACTTACAATGGGAATTGTTCAGCCTCCAAGTCAGGACATCTGAGGACAAAATACTCAGAATGACTAATATATCCCATACNCTGCACTTTTACCGCAGCATCATAGAACTTAGTAATAAAATCACTAGGCTAAGATTGTCTTTTTTTTTTTTTAGGCCCTGAGATGTTTCTACTAGAAAGGAAATTTACTACACCTTTGACCCCAAATTCCCAGCCCTAACAGGGACAATGAGCCCAAACTATGATAATGCAAACAAATAGCATCACTGGTAGCACTTAGAACTTAAAATCTAACTTTTACATTTGTAATACAGAGTCATACACAGAGAGCCTGTAACAGCATTACTTTCAACTTACAATGGGAATTGTTCAGCCTCCAAGTCAGGACATCTGAGGACAAAATACTCAGAATGACTAATATATCCCATACCCTGGCCAAGCTTCTGGAGGAAACACTAACTCATGCAGTGTGTTTCAGAAACTTCTTCTTTTTATTTCTTGCTAATAAAGGCTTTCCTCAGTTGGAAGCAGAATGTCAGGATATCAGATGATAACCATGAACCTCCTGTTTTGTTTTTTTTTCCCTAGTAACATAAAAATTTTATAAATAGCAGTTAAGATCAAATGGTCCAAATGAACAACTATACGCAAGATAGACGAATCTCGCTAAAGTCATTCTTAATGGAAGAAGGCAGCCCAGCCTAGTACACCCAGTGTGATCCCATCCATAAAGAACTTTTAGCAGCGAATGTTAGTCTGTGTCAGAAACTGGGGGAGTGATCACCTCTGGGGGCATTGTCTCTGGAGGCAGATCAGAATTTTTGGGGTGCTGGATTATGTTCTGTTTATTCTTACTCGCCTGGGTGTTGGTTACATGAATGTACATATTTGTAAATGTCATTGAGCTAAAATGATTTGTGTTCTTCTCTACATGTTATACTCAGATGAAAAGTTCATTTAAGAGTCAGGAAATAAACACTAAGAATGTATTCACACAAAGACGCACACGGAGAAGAGTTGTTCAATACGTGGAAATTGTCAGAAAACTTGGATGCATAGGGGCTCAGAATTTGTCAAAAAGAGCAGTATTTAATAGAGACTTCATATTCAGATAGATAACCAAAATGACATTTTTCTAGTTTCTTCTCTATCTTCATTTTGAAAAATAACTTAAAAAAAATATTTATTTGGTTAACTGCACTGAGGTTTAGTTGTAGCACTTGCAATCTTTGATCTCTGTTGTGGCCGATGGGATTTTTAGTTGCTGTTTCCCTGGCCAGGGATTGAAACCAGGTCCCTCCCTGAATTGGGAGTGAAGAGTCTTAACCACTGGACCACCAAGGAAGTCCCCTAGAACAGAAACCTTCTTGAATTAAGCAAGCGTTTGTAGAACATCAATATGAAAGAGCATGTCTTCTTCACTTCCCAACACAGCAAAGATATCCTTTGCACCTTAAAGCTAGCCAGGTCATGAAGTCAGTTTTGTCCATTCTGAGACCTCATTCTCTTAGAAAGGAGAGCCAGTAGTGATTGTATATTTAATTGTTACCTATGAGGGTTTCAGTTTTAGGCCAACATAATGCTATCCTAAAAAACCGATGTCTTTGTAAATGTTTTCTCCAGAGGAGTTTCACGTATTGGAGAAACCTCTCCCAGTTTTAACCTTGGAGGCTAAACTGCTCACTTAACTCTTTTTCTGGGGAACCTTCCTGGTGCTCAGCGGCCAGGGGTGGCGGGTCTCCTGGGAGCTGCGGAGTGCCCTCCGCTAACTCCGACATCAGGTCTCTCAGTCTACCCGCTTGCCCGTCACCCGCCACGTGAGGCCTCTCAGTCTACCCGTAGCTCGCCCGTCGCCCGCCACGTGAGCCCCTGGGCAGAGGTGGTGGTGCCCTGCTCTCGAGCCCCGCGCCTACTCCTCTCAGCTGCAACGGCCAGCTCCCACTCGGAGCATCACTCTCTGCCTGAGGTCTTTGCACAAGGCTGCAGGCGCTTCCTTGGGCACACGGGGCAGCCTGGGTGTGCTGGGAACCTGGTGCACCGTAACGGACACAGGGTGTGACGGATGAGTGCCCCGGTGCCTGGTTATCTACTGCCACGTAGCACACCCCCCAGACTCAGAGCTGAAAGGCAGCATCGATCCTAACTGGGACCCCACCAATTCTGGGAGTCAGGGGTTGGAAGCAGCATAGAGCATCTACTGTATGATGTTTGGACCTCACTGGGGAAGATGCAAAGGCTCAGAGTAATGTGATGACCCAAAGTGGAAGGGAACCATCAGAGGAACTGCCCAGTCCCAATTCTGGGTCACTGCTGGCTGTAGCTGGGTCCTCAGATGGGTCTGATGGCTGGAACACCATACAATTTCTCCGTGAGGCCTCCTGAGGGCTTCCTACAAGCATGAGCATCCCCAGAAAAACAGGAAGAAGCTGTATCACCCTTTACATCAAAGCTTCTAATGTCATATATCACCACCTCCACCAAAGTCGAAAATCTGTCCAAGTCCTTGAATAAAGGAACCTCAAGGTCACATCACAAGAAGAGGATATGGCCTGGGGGACATTGTTATGGACATATCTGGAGGGAAATATGACACGCTCAACTTCCTCGACCCTCACTTGGACAGTCCTGAAGTATGCTCTGCATTTTCCTTTCCAGTGTCCCCAGCAGGACTGAGTCCCAGCTGCCCACAGCAAGGATTCNGGAAAATCCCATGGGTGGAGGAGCCTTGTAGGCTGCAGTCCATGGGGTCGGTAAGAGTTGGACATGACTGAGTGACTTCACTTTCATTTTTCACTTTCATGCATTGGAGAAGGAAATGGCAACCCACTCCAGTGTTCTTGCCTGGAGAATCCCAGGGACCAGGGAGCCCGGTGGGCTGTTGTCTATGGGGTCTCACAGAGTCAGACACGACTGAAGTGACTTAGCAGCAGCAGCAGTAGCAGTAGCAGCAAAGCCTTAATTAATGCATAACTTCAGTATTTAGCTGCTCAATATTTAGAAATTTAACATTAAGAGGTCTAATATGCTCATTAAATGACAATATGAGTTTTTAGTTTTGGACAAACTACTGCATTTATTTGAGACAACAATCCTGATTTTATAGCTTTACTTAGAAAAAAATGTATATGGTCACTTTATATATACACAGCCAAGTTTAGTACATAAAGAAAAATATCTACAGGTTTATAGAGCCTCTAAAATTTTAGATGTTTATTGTTTCAGCTGAGGAAAAAAATGTTAAATTGGAATTATTTTTATTTTTTAGTAAACCTAAGGCAGTTCAGCAACTCTATAACTGTAAACTTTGGGGGTTGCTCGGGAGTTGGTTGAAATCATACAGAAAAATCTAGCTTTGAAGTTCCCTCCAGGTTTCATTTCTCTAGCTAAAAGAGGAATGCGTTTAGGAAGTAGTGTGTTTAAGCTCCAGATTAGGATGTGGGAATGAGCCAAGACATTGTCGGTTGCTACTTGATGAGGTGACTTATTTGTGGGGTGGGATGGGCGACTGTATTGGAATCTAGGTGATCTCAGCCCGAGGCACTGAGCTATAATGGTAGACATGTGCAAGAAGATTAATGAGAAACTAGGTTTAACAGAGTGTTGAAGTGTTAAAGAGGAAACTCAAAGACCTTGTCCATCTGGGTTGACCTTCAGGTTGAAAGTAGGTAGAGCCAAGTGTGCTACATGTATTTGTCTTAAAAGTGCTCCTCGGTCACAGGGAAATATGATTTTTTTTTTTCTGATTTGAACTCTTCAACATGAAATGTTAACAAAAATGTCTAGCCTAGGGTTTAGAAATGTATTCAATGCAGAAAGTCTTGATAATATTTAATACTTCAAATAATTTTCCCTAGCCTTTGAGATATCTTGCACTAAAAATGTCTTTTTGCTGAAGCATTTTCTAAAATATTAGTTTCCACTTTTACTTTTTGCTCCCAGGACAACCATTCCTTTGAACCAAAACAGCGCCTTTATTTTATTTTTTCTTTAAAAAATTTTTTTTCTGGTTCTGAAATAACCCATCCTGAAGACATAAACAACTTGCCTTGATGGCTAGCTAGATGTCCTCCAACTCTTTCATTTCTTACCCCAAGGAGCAGTAAACGTAAATCCTGACCCACTAGTGCAGCCCCAGAACTGAGAAGATACACTGCAGCTAAGCAGTGGGTAGAAATAAAAACAATGCCTCAATTCGATGATATTAAATGTTCTGGGAAGACAGTGTCTGAGAGAAAGGATAAATAACCTACATAATGAAGAATTAGTTAGCAGTGTTATGTAAATATTGTAGCAGCATCAATGAGGAGGTAAGCAGAAGTATTTTAAGACACTATATTATACAATACACTGTGCACTGTTTCCTAGTGATAAGGTTTTTAAAGCATCTCTATAAGCTTTTCTTCTCTGTTGTGACAGGATTATTTTTGCACCTTTGGAAAGCAACTGAAAGAGGAAGCTTGGAAAAAAATCCTGCTTAACAAAGCAGCCATACTCAAATAGCTTAAACTATAATAAAGAACTGATTTTAAGATACAAGAATAGATTTAAGATGTAAGATTAAAATATAAGTATAAATGATAGTCTCACTTTTTGCAATGCTGTATATCCTTGTCAGTGCAGTGAAATGCTAAAATGTTGAAGGCTGAAATTGTTTTTATTGTTATTCCACTGACTTTTAAATAGCCGCTGAAGCAGATATTTCATGTAATAATACCCAGAAACAATAATATATGTACTGTAATGAGTAACTTTGGATGAGTGGATAATGTCATGTACAAAATATCCAAAAGACAATCACTCTAGTTTAAAGAAATGTTTTTAGCTACTAGCGTCAATATATTGACCCCCCAGTACTCTTCAGAAAAAGTTGACAATACATATTCTCCTCCCTCAAACCCTAGATGCCTCTGTTTTATAATGACAAGATATTTAAATAATTTGGAACTATCTAGGTTTAAATTTTTTATTCAAAGTATATTGATTTTGGATTTGACAATGGTGTCCAAATCACTGAAATTGAAGGGTAGAGGCTAGAAAAAGCAAAGAAATGTAAATAGCTTAAGTAATCAAGAATTGAATGTTTAAGGATAGTTAATCAGTTTGTCTTTATAACCAACTTTTGATTGTCTAGCTCTGTTTGTATCATTCTAGACTCTGTACAGAGAATGTTTAATTGAAGGATACCTTCCTCCCTGTATTCTTCCTATTGCCATCAGTTGTGTACTAAGACAAACAGATTTTAATACTAGGTACTTTTTGGTCAACAGACCACCAGAACATGAATATGTCTGGGAATAGAAGCCAGAGGTCCAAATGCATTAAATGAAATTAGATAAACACAGATATAGGAAAATCTTTAGGTTTAAATCAGATTAAAAATGAGAAGATGCCAATATACAGGGAGAGGCCAGAATCTAGCAGTTGCATCCAGGTAAGCAAAGTAGTTGAACAGGGGGCAGATGAGAACCAGATGNCCCCCACCCCCTGCTTGTGCTTGTTGAGATTACCTTCAAAATATTGCCTGTATCCAAGTCCTAGCCTTATGGACTGCTTCTGGGAAAATTCAAATAAAAGGCATTCAGGGTTTTCACTCTGCATAGCTAGAGTCTAACACTGACTTTGATGACAGTGGTGGTGCTTAATCAAAGCAGATCCAATGAATGGATATTCTCTGTTCGTGGACTGAGATACTGATGCAGGGAAAACATTGGAAAAGGGAAGCTTCCATAAACTAGTCACCTGTGGACCAAGTGGTCGCCTGCAAGGGTCAAGCACAATATAGATCGTTGGAAGGGAGGACAGAGGAAATCTTCTAAATGTGTTTTCTTTACACTGTAACTGAATTCTTGAGCATCTTGAATACAAAGAAAAGAAAATCATTTGGCCTGGGACTTGGTGTTTGAATTTCTCTTAAATGCCATGTTCAGATATATGAAAGTAATAAATTTAAACATTGCTTGGAAGAAATGTCTACTTACCCAATCCTCAGGTAGTTCTCAAGTTAAATGTTACTATTAATATCTTACCAAGAGCCTTTGACTGATTTTTTTTTCCTCTGTTAATGTGAGTCACCTGTAGCCTGAAATATGTGGCAAAGAGGACAGAAAAAAAGAGAAAGAGAAGGATAGAGATTTAGGAAGCAAGAAAGAAAACAAGAGGGAATTGCCTGGAAGTCCAGTGGTTAAGACTTTGCCTTCCAATACAGGGGGTGTGGTCAATCCCTGTCAGGGAGCTAAGATTCCCACGTGCCTCACAGCCAAAATACCCCCAAAATATAAAACAGAAACAGTATTGTAGTACATTCAGTAAAGACTTTATTAAAAATGGTCCACATCAAAAGAATCTTAAAAAACAGGAAACTGACCTGGGCCTAGGTGGCTGACTCAAAGCATCACTAGTTACACAGGGGGATACGTTTCAGAAATGGACCAGACCTAGCGTGAGCTTCCCTGTTCCAAGGGTATGCAACCCTTATCAGGTCATTCATGACCCTTGTATTTACATTTCATTATTTTTTCAATTGATGTATAGTTGATTTACAGTGTTGTGCCAATCTGTGCTGTACAGCAAAGTGACTCAATTATACACATAGAGGCATTCTTTTTCATACTCCTTCTCATCATGGCTTATCACAAGGTATTGAATGTAGTTTGCTTGTGCTATACAGTAGGACCTTGTTGTATATCCATCCTATGTATACTAGTTTTGGTCTACTAACCCCAAACTCCCCGTCCTTCCCTCCACTCCTCTCACCCTTGGCAACCACATATCTGTTCTTTTGCATTTCATTGTCTATCCAGTGCAATGAAAGGAATTTAAAATGGATAGCTATGTCTCCCTTGGTCAGTCTAAGAAAGGATTGTGCAGATTCTGAATTTGCTTTGTTCTTTATTACTTGATAACTTTCTCAGCATCGATTTGTGGATTCAACTTGCTTTTGTGTTCTGGGATCAGGTATTACAGGAAAAGAAAAAAACACTTGAGGATGAGTTAGATTAAGAAGCTTCCTGGAGGGCTATAGGAGCATTTTAATTCATAGATACAGTAATTAGTCATCATGACCTTGGGATAGCAGATAACAGAGTACTGTTGAAGGTGACTCCAGACAGTTAGAATATTCCATGCTTTGTTCTTTCCTCAAGCACTGGTCTCCAAAAATTTCTGTTCCTGTATTTATATTTTAAAAAGTCTATAAACATAACCCCAATAATAATAGATGTGCACTAACTGTAGTGATATACATTGTAAAATATATACATATTATTGAAATTGGTAAGAGATAAACAATAATAAATAAAAGTTCTATTGTTTTAATTTTGCACTCCACTTTGGAGGTCATGTCTTACACTTTAATGTGTATACAAATCACCTGGGGATATTGTTAAAATGAGGTTTTGATCCAGTAGGCCTAAGAACATATATCTTAACAAGCAAGCGGGAGATATTGAGACGTTGATCCATAGATCACAGTTTTTAGAAGGCAGGCTGAAAATCAAGTATCACATTTTATAAATTATTTCCTCCTATTGAACACAATTCAGAAAATTTAAGAACACGTTCTTGGCCCATGAAAACCTACCAAATGACTCAGAGACGTTCTGCTGTGGTTCAGTGGGCTTTGTTGAGAGATGATGGCCCCAAATAGGTCTGTAGTTCTTCCAGCACTCTACAAATGTGTCTGGCTCCTCTGGGATCTGGGATTCTAAGCTGGTCCCCTGATGGAGAAGCTCTTTTGTTTCTCAGTCCCCCCACCC
>SJYV01052997.1:877864-907022 GCA_006410875.1 Neotragus pygmaeus | reverse complement strand
GATGCCCTGAAGTTGAGACATATGGGAAAACGGAAGATGGACATGGAATGTGAGATGAAAAGCATCAGGATTAAATCCCCTAGGCCTATTGCTGGCTGATAGGCATCTGCCACCTCGCATCATGAGTCAGGCGGGAGTTGGGCGTATTTTCTGAAAACAAAAACAAAAACAAAAAACAAAAAACCCAGAAATGCCTCTGTGCAAAGACTGTCAGACTGACCTTTGAGTGTCTCTCGGCTAAAAGCTGGTCCAAAGCCATCACTTTGTTTTGAAGCCCATCTCTGCACAAAGTGCTTCCACATGGCTTTTTGGTGTCTGGGTCTGAAGTGGAAACTATGATCAGCCATTTGAAGGCAGTCTTTGATAGAGAAGAAAGCATCCAAAGCAAACAGAGGAGACAACTATAAACAATCCACAGCTCAGATCTGCTATGCGCCAGGCAGTTTTCACAGGGCTATCAAAAGCTATATATATCTTGAGTCCCTTCACTGTTCACCTGAAACTGTCCCGACATTGTTAATTGGCTATACCCCAATACAGAATAAGAAGTTTAAAAAAAGAAAAAAGCTATGTCTATCTTATTTTAGCTATAAACCTGAAAGTGGTCATTATACCATTCCCATCTGGAAATGAGGAGACCGAGCCACAGGATTTTGTTTTCTTTCTTTTTTAGAGTATACTTGCTTTACAATGTTACGTTTTTGCGGTACAGTGAAATGAATCAGCTGTGTGTGTACATATAGCCCCTCCCTCTTGAACCTCCCCCCATGCCGCCCCTCTAGGTCATTGCAGAGCACTCAGCTGAGCACCCCGAGCTGGAAGCAGCTTCCCGCTAGCTAGCTCTTTTACACATGGCAGTGTATATACATCAGCGCTGCTCTTCCAGTTCATCCCACCACCCTCTTCCCATCTGTGTGTCTGTGTCTGTTCTCCACGTCTTCATTTCTGTTTGCTTGTTTTTCTTTTCTCTTCTTTTCAGCCACAGGATTTAAAAATGAGTTGCCCACAGTCCCCCAGCCAGGAAGGGACAAGTCTTTTCTGACAAATTCCCTCTCCCAGTGCTCAGTGAATTCTACCCCTTGCCCACCTGTTCATAAGTTTCCTTGTAGTCATTATATTTTTGAAAGAATTAACGCCTTTTGGAGTTTCCTGTTTCCTAATTGCCTTTGCAGAACTGTTTAGTAACTTGTCTGCAAACAATGCTGGGGTGCAAATAGTGAGTTTCCAGCTTAATTAGCCCTTCTNTAAGTTTCCTTGTAGTCATTATATTTTTGAAAGAATTAACGCCTTTTGGAGTTTCCTGTTTCCTAATTGCCTTTGCAGAACTGTTTAGTAACTTGTCTGCAAACAATGCTGGGGTGCAAATAGTGAGTTTCCAGCTTAATTAGCCCTTCTGTTGTAGTAGAGTCCATCACTTTACTTCTTTAGATGAACCAGGTTGCAAAGGATACACCATTTTCTCAGTTTTCCAGGTAAATATGGCCACGGACTTTTATTTAATTAACCTCAGTCATTACATACAGATGAAACCTCCCACTTTTCTAAGATTGTATCAAGAAAAGTTCTCTTGGGGATTTTTGAAGATAGGTAAGGGGCTTTTATTGTTTCAGAGGCAAAGCAAGTGCTTTGAAAGAAAACAGACATTATTCTTCAGTGGATGGAGGGGAAAAAATAAAGTGAGGGAGAAAAAAATCTTTGTGGCTGGAAGTTCATTTCTGTTTAGTATGGAGCAGATGTGTCTCTTCTGAATAATCTCAGGGACTGAGAAGAGAAGGACCCCCTGCAGGAAGTAATTAAAATTTGGCAGTAGGGACATCAGCAGACTTTTAAAACCCCAGACCAGAATTAGAAGCCTAATCTCTTGGATATAATTTGAGACAGAGTTTAAGATTCACTACAAGTTGAAGACAGTCAATAATGCCCTTGATTCTCTATGGAATTACTGAGAAAATATATCTGTGTGTCTGAGAAATTTTAATTATTTTATTAACTCTGAGAAAAAGTCATTTCAGTTATGATTATTTTAAATCACATACATATGCTCAATTCTATTTATCTTCTAATTGTAAGGCAAAGGGAGTGTCTTCCAGTTTAGAATTATGGATCATGGTACATGATTGTCTTATAATGGCACCAAGATTGAAATAAAAAGCGTAAGAGTCTAGCCCAGAGAAAATAATAATTTCTTATGTTTCTATATCAATTTAAAATTCACTGAATGCTCTACCACTATTATCTTGATTGAATATCCAAGGAATCTCATAATCTTGATCTAGAATGATGCCAAGTTAGGTTGGAAACAATGAAGTGAGCTTTGAGCTGGTTTAGCATTGACACTGAAGTGCAGGAAGAAAAATAAAACAAATGCAGTAACCAAGATGGTGGAGTAGGAGGACGCTGAGCTCACTTCCACCCATGAGCACATCAAAGTTACAACTGTCTACAGAGCATTTATCAATGAGAACTATCTGAAGACCAGCAGAAAAGATTCTCCAAAATTAAATACATAAAGAAGGAGCCAAATGATATGGGTAGAGTCTAGACTAGTCAAGACCTACACCCCTGGGAAGGTCACCCACAAATGAGAGGGTGATCACAATGGCAGAGGTTCTCTCCAGGGAGCAAGTGGTCCAAGCCCCACCTCAGGCTCCCCAGCCTGGGGTCCAGTGTTGGGAAGAGACCCCCAGAGCATCTGGCTTTGAAGGCCAGCAGAGCTCATGTAAGAAAGAGCTGGAAGACACAGAGTCTCCATACGTAAAGGGTGTACACAAAATCTCACACATTTCAAGTCCTAGCATAGCAGACAGTGCTTTGAAAGAACCCTGGGTCAGACCTACTAACTCATCTTGGAGAGACTCCCAGAGAGGCGGGAAGCAACTGGGGCTTGCCCTGTGGACTGGTGGTAGCCATTTCTGGAAGTCCTCTCTCCTGTGAGAACACTGGTGCAAACGAGCATTACTTTGCATTCCCTTTTGCAGGCTATTAGCAACCGGGGCTCACCTGTCCATCAGTGGGTCAGCACAGACTCAGGATCCCCTGGACTTACCGCCGATTGTACTAGGACCTGGCTCTGCCCACCAGCAAGCTGGCAGCCCACCAGGCCAGGGCAGCCCCTCCCACCAGAACACCCACGGGAGTGGCCCCATTGCAACCCAGGGACTGCACCGACCACAGGGAAGACTCCCCCGACCACAGGGAGGACTCCCCTGAAGCACCTTACTGGTGACCAGAGGACAGCATGTCGCTAAACTCCACAGAACATCTGCATGAGGCCCCTTCTCGGAGGCTGAGACAGGTAACTCCTGTACCCAATACACAGAGGTAAACAAGAGCATCAGGCACAAAGAAGAGATTGAGAAGTATTTTCCAGACAAAGGGATAAAGAAAGCCCCAGAGGAACTAAGGATAGCAGAGATAAACCATCTACCCAACAAAGAGTTCAAAGTCATAAGGATGCTCAGTGGACTCAGGAGAAGGATGGATGGACACAGTCAGAAGTTTAATCAGGAGTTAGACAATATAAAAAATTGCTAAACCAAACTGAAGATTATAGCAATTTTTTTTACTTTATAGAAAATGAAAAATACACTAGAGAGAATCAATAGTAGATTAGATCATTCAAAGGACCAGATCACCAAACTGGAGTAAAAATTAGTAGAAATTACCTAATCTGAATAAAAACAAATTTTTCCAAAAGAATTTAAATAATGAGAATAGCTTACAAACCTCTAGAACAATATTAAACACATTAACATTCAAACTATACAGGGCCCAGAATGAGAAGAGATAAAAGGGTCAAGGATATATTTCACCAAAATAGCTGAAAACATTCCTTTAACCTCAGAAAAGAAACAGACAGCCAGCTCCAGGAAGAATCTATTTGCACAGTACTCGTATTTGTTTGAACTTTTTGATAAANCAGGGCCCAGAATAAGAAGAGATAAAAGGGTCAAGGATATATTTCACCAAAATAGCTGAAAACATTCCTTTAACCTCAGAAAAGAAACAGACAGCCAGCTCCAGGAAGAATCTATTTGCACAGTACTCGTATTTGTTTGAACTTTTTGATAAATTAAGGGAGAATATATCAATAGAGAAAAGGAAGTTGTAATTCTGCTTCACTGTGGCTCCTATAATTTCTGCTAGGAACAGGCTGTCCCTTTGCTGACATGAATGACTCTAAGACGTTCCGAGGCTGGCATGGGGCACAGTCCCGCGATTTCTGCTCCTGATCAAGGAGAGGGAAGTGCTGACCCTGGACTTGAGGACGCACAGAGAGTTGAAGCGACCCCCTGGAAGCCAAGTGCTGCAGGCAGAACAGCTAATATATGGATATTGCCTCTCACTGCATTTAGTAGGAAATAAAAGCCACAGGAAGGACTGCTCTCTGCTCTGTTTTCCCACAATTTCCATCTTATTGTGATAAAAGGAAACAAAACTCAGTCTGAAAGCATCCTATTTGGCAGGTGCTGACTGCTAAATCTCTTTTGAGAGCGTGGCTAATACTCAGTGTAGAAGAAGCCATACCCTGTCTCTGCGGTTTATAGATCTCATTAGGATGTCAGCACTTAAAGCCCCTGCATCCGGAGTTGACTCGTTCACTTGAGCTCTGGTGGAGAAACACCTCCCCGCCTTGTGTAGACAAATAGGAATTATCCACAGCCCACTAGGCTCGCTGAAGGTATCACCATTAGCCCCTGGAAATTTCCTGGGCTGTTTTTAACTTTTATTGCATCCTCTTACTCTAGCACTGGCATTTTCAACTTCTCCTCACTTTGTGTTGAACTTTCGTATTCTCTTCTCTCAAAGGGACTGTAAGAGACAGAACTATTCATAGAAAGTGGGTTGAGAAAAACAGACTTGTGCAGAGAGGGGCAGACACATCACACCAGAGCATATACCATCTCGAAAACAAGAGCATTTCCTGGAGATGAAGACTGTGAACACATCCTAAGCTGCTCCTCTCTGAGGACCTGATTTAAGATGTGTAGTTAGCATTTCCTCATCAAGGATACATAAACACGGCTGCATAGAGATCAACATTACGTCACATACACAAGCTCGATCCGACTTCTTGGAAAGTCTGGCTTATAGATTCACTCAGTGCAGAGTCTCGTATCTTGATGAAATTTATAATTGACAGATTACAACTCAGAAAAGTATTTTAATGAAAAAAACCTCTAGCCAGTTAACTTCAGACTTGTCAAGTGTGAGCTTGTTTGGAATTTCCCTGATTCCTGTCTGTTTTTATTAACTCTTGATATGGTATTGCCTGGGCCAGGATTTTAGAGAAAAATAGTATGGGTGAAGGTCTAAAATGATCTTTTCTGAAGGCTCTCGACTGTTCAATCTTCTCTGAGATAAAGATTTCAGGAGTCTAGATCAAGATCAATTTTGTAAATTCACAGAGTAGGCTAAAACCTATATGATATGATTTATAGGAGACCAAAGACTTCCCTCTTCCCAGGACCTAAGCTGTCTCTCTGACAATATTACCATACTACTCCATTGCAGGTATCTTGCAGTTCAAGAGTTCCACCCAGAGGGTTTGTTTTCATATGCAAATTGTCACTTGGTATCTGTGAGGGATTGTGGAAAAATTATTTAAAATTTTTTGGAAGGAGACATAGAGAGAAATGTTAAATTTGGAAAGCAGTCAGGAAGTAGTGTGAGGTCAAAATGACTCTTGGTCAGCATTTAGGCAAAAGTGAAATGCAAAAATGAAAACATACTCTATTCCAAATTTTGCTAAAGGTCTCTTCTTGCTTGGGTTGTTAATGAGCACCAGCAAAGGAAGGATCTCACTGTGTCTCCTTGGTCTAAATTAACATGAAGGCAGTTCTAATGCTCTGCCTAAGGTCTTACAAAACTTGAGAATTCCCTATGGAATTGATTCTTCAGCGCTTTCTGGGCAGGACTGAGCTGGAATTCAGATGATGTCACACCAGATAACAGGCTTACATTGTCTCATCTAATGGTATCTTGATTTTTATTTTTTAAGACTTTTTTTTTCCTGATGTGGACCATTTCTAAAGTCTTTATTGAATTTGTTACAATATTGCTTTTGTTGTATATTTCGGTTTTTTGGCCTCAAGTCATATGGGATCTTGGCTTTCCAGGGGGCACCAGTGTTAAAGAATCCTCTTGCCAGTTCAGGAGATGCAAGAGATGTGGGTTCAATCCCTGGACTGGGAAGACCCTCTGGAGTTGCAAGTGGCAACCTGCTCCAATGTTCTTGCCTGGAAGATTCCATGGACAGAGGAGCCTGGTAGGCTATAGGCCATGGGGGTCACAAAGACTCAGACATGACTTAGCGACTAGGCACACGTGCACTTACTTGGGAACTTTGCTCCCCAGCCAGGGATGGAAGCCACACTTCCTGAATTGGAAGGGGAAGTCAGCCGCTGAACTGCCAGGGAAGTCCCAGTGATATCTTGTTTATAAGGACACCTGGTTTTGGCCACCTGGTTACAAAGTCTCCTCTTGATCGGACTTCCGTCAGGTTCATCTGAGCCCTCTTTTTCAACTTCGTCCAATGTTCCCCTGTCCAGCACAATCTTTGCCAAGAGTCTTCCCCACCCTTATCATCAGATCTTCCACCAGATCACCTGCATTTGATGTCTATGTGCATGATCTGTCCTTCACACAAATCCTGTGAGGTCAGTTTAGCAAGGACTCTCCCCAAACCCTTGATGTCTCAGTAATTTTCCATCCACCGACCCCCTTCACCCTTCTTCCTGACTGTAAACCCCTGGCTGTCTTTGTTGTGCTCAGAATTGAACTTGATTTCTCTCCTCTACTGCAATGCCCTTATCACTATAGTTTTGGACAGGGTGTTCCTTACCGTTTTAACAAGTGTCAGTGATTTTCCTTCGAGTAACCAAGCGAACAGACAGACACCAGCATGAAAGATAAATAACAGAGTGAATGTTAGGGCCATGATCCAGGACAGACAGACTATCCTCCCTTCTCTATCAAACCCTGTGCCCTCTGCTGTCTCTTGGGAAAAAGACCATTTCCTTGGGATCCATCCTTTAGAGGTTGCTCATCTATGCTGTGGTTTTATAGTGCACTATTTTATCTTAATAGTCTGTCTAAATTGACTCTTAAAACACAGTAGTACATTAAGATTATTGCTGCATGGCTACAGAAAAACAAAGAAAAAGGAAACAGAAAAACATGTCTGGCAACTGACGCAAAGTGGGTCAACCCCGTCACAGAAGGCAGAGCCAAGCACAAATGAAATAATCTCTGCCTGAATGAAGGAATAACAGGTTAAAACAGTGGCCTTCTAAAGCGCACACATCAAGAAACAGATGACTCCAGTCCCATCAGAAACATTTCAAGTAGATACTCACACTTAGAACTGAAATACCGAGAGCTGTTTGGGGAAAGAAATACACGAGAGAATGATAAAAATAAAACAAACAAAGGGATAACAGAATTCTCCCTTGCTAAGCTATTATTAGATCTGATTTCAGGAAAACCCCTCAGTACTCTGTTTTGGTTCCTGCGGTCCTTCATTCCGATCTGAAAACATGCTCTGAAAGTGGAGCCTTCTGTTAGGGAAAAAAACACTCATCTGCACAGAAATGCCAACCTTGCTTACAAAGTTTTAAGTTTTGATACCTGAGGATAACTAGGCCTTCTCTAGTCCACCCCACAACCCCTACTGGGCTCTGCACATACAAAGAACAGAATCAGGGTGGGAGAGAACAGCTCTGTTCCTTGGATTAAACAGGCAGGAGCCCAGAGAGTCAGCAAGTCCCAGGGGCAGGACAGCAGCCTGCTTCCTCCTGCACCTGCTTCCCTGAATCCTTACAGGCCTCACACACACACCTGTACATATACAATTATTCATTTATTTATTTGTCTCTGGCTGCTCTGGACCTTTGTGGCTGCACGCAGGCTTCCTCTAGCTGTGGTGAGCGGAAGCTACTCTCCAGTTGCAGAGCTGCTGCTGCTGAGTCGCTTCAGTCGTGTCCGACTCTGTGCGACCCCATAGACAGCAGCCTGCCGGGCTCCCCCATCCCTGGGACTCTCGGACTTCCCGTTTTGGTTGCTTCTCTTGCTGTGGAGCATGGGCCTGGGAGTGTGGGTTTCTGCAGTTGCCGTGCATGGGCTTCGTTGCTCTGTGCCATGTGGGATCTTCCTGGACTGGGGATCAAACCTGTGTCCCCAGCACTGGCAGGCAGATTCTTAACCACTTGACCCCCAGGAAGGTCTGCTGACAGCCCTCTTTAGCCACAGTATGGCCTGAGGTATTCCTCCTAATACAACTGGGAAGTTATTACAGATTTTAAGTAGTGACAGTGGCTTCATTCCACGTGGCTTTAAAAGTGTGGAGTGCAGGATAATACTTCAGGAGAAGTGGAGAGAGGTGCTTGGGAGTATTGTTGCTGTTTAGCCACCAAGTGGTGCCCAGCCCTTTTGCAGCCCCGTGGAGGTAGCCCCCCAGGCTCCTCTGTCCATGGGATTTCCTAGGCAAGAATACAGGAGCAGGTTACCGTTAGGAGTTTAGGAAAACAATAATAGTGACTGCCTTGTACTTAGTGATGTTTCTGACATTTTGCTGAGAGCTGTTCACCTATTGTTTTCTTCAATCGTTGTCAAGATATTTGATAAGAACTATTAACTTGTGTATTGATGTAGGGCAGCTGAGAGGTACTGAGTGCAATTTAATATTTCAGGTCTCGTTATGAGTGGGGATAGGTAGTAGCAACAAAGATGATTAAGCCTCATTGAGCCTTCTGCTGGTTGGACCTCAGTTCTCTGAGCCAATCATTGTCACCACCGTGACCCACATGAGAATTAAATGACTTCTGGATCACTCAGCTCATAACTGGCAGTGCCAAAATGTATGTCTTTTCTCTGAAATCAGGGCGCATGTTTTGGGAGCAGTCTTTTATTTTTATCATCATAAAGACGTATGGCCAGCTCAGATGTTAAAGAATCTGCCTTCAATGCAGGAGGCCCAGGAAGGTTCAATTCCTGGTTCAAGAACATCCACTGGAGTAAGAAATGTCAAACCACTCCAGTACTCTTGCTTGGGGAGTCCCATGGATAGAGGAGCCTGGCAGGCTACAGGCCATGGGGTCGCAAAGTGTCAGACACAACTGAGTGACGAATACACACACACATAAATAAAGGAAACTATTGACTCATATAACTGAACAGGCTAGGGATTTTACTGGTTTTAGCTGTGACTTTAAGGCTACTATCCTTCCTTTTGTTCAGTGCTAATTCCATTATCAGACCCTTTGATCTCTCTCTATTTTCTGCAAATTTAATCCACAAAATTTCCTCTTGTATCTTAAATTGTATTGTGACTACTATTTTTTTCTCCAGAAGCATAAAGATTCCATGCAAACATATTTTATTATGAATAACAACAATGAAAATTATATAATAGATGTCTCACAAGTCCATGCCATCTGCTAGCTTCTACCTCTATCAGAACAAAACTGCCATGTTCAGCTTTGAACTTACGTGTGATTTCCCATGCTTTGAAAAATGTTTTATCTCTTCTATTTCTAAATTCATTTTATGTTCATCGTTACCTAACAATCACCCAACTTGAAAGACATCAGTGGCTTTTTCTTCTAGCCAACCTACATCTTTCGTTCATGACATCCTACAGATTTTTTCCATCCAAATATATCTTTAACACATTTCCTACTCTCTTGTTCAATTTCCACGGCTCCATTTCAAGCCTTAGTCATCTCCCTCTAAGGCAATGGGGATATCTTCTGGGTAAAACCTTGTTGTGTGGCTAATTAAACAGCATTTTCCAACCTTTTTTCCTTTGCCCAGGGCTCATGACCTGTGTTGAAAAGCCAGACAATCACTTTCCCACTTCTACTTGCAATTATAGGGTGATCTCAGGATAAGAGCTGAGCAATGGTCTGCATGGGGGATTCTGAGAAATATGTCCCTCTGAATTCCTCATTTTCTTCTTACATAATTGGGAGAACTAATCTGGCATAACTGGATCTTTCAAAACACAACTTTATTCAGGTACATTTTACGTATAATAGAATGTGCCCATTTAAAGTACCCATTCTAGAATTTTAGATATATGGAATCAAGGATATGTACTCTTTTGAGTCAGCCTTCATTACCTTAGCATAGTTATCTATTAGTCATCTAACTAATTATTTTAGTTAGTTCTTTGATTGTCTAAAACTTATTCACTGTAACTTGAAGTTAGCAAAATCCATAAATACTAATAAAAATGCTAATGTTATATATTTCACCATTTCCTCTTTGGTTACTTATAAGAAAACTTTTTATTTCCTAAATAGAATAAAATAATAAGTCAAAAGAGAAAAAGAAGAACAGTCATCAAAGGTATACTTTTTTTTTCCTTTCTATCATCTAGACATCTGAGGCTGCACCTTGAGTCTGAACATGTATTAGAATTGGCAAGATGCTATTTTCCTCCCAGACTATAATTCTAGAAAGCCTTATGTAGGAAGGAATGACCTTTCAGCCATTTTAAAAGCACCTCCTCCCTCACATCCTGTGATGCTAGGGCTTCCTGGGACTACAGCAGTGCTCTCAGTTAGAAAGATGACTTTCAAATTGTGTATCATCCTGTAACCCCAAGCTTATGTGGGTGACCACTGTGGGCAGGAGGAGAATTATGTTTACACGAGAATCAAAAGTCATGAGGCTGGACATGAACAGGAAAATGCAAATGGAATCCCACCACTTTTTAGAGGCCATCTTTTGAATAACAAGGAGACACAACTCTGAACGTACCTGGAGTGTCTACCCGACCCCACACCAGTGGAGGCTGGTTTGTCTGAACTCAGCATCTGCAGGCTCACCCTGCAGCATTCTGATCCAGAGGGCACTTCAGCTTCTCAAACATCAAAGGCATCCTTGGGAATACGTCTTAATTCCCCCCGCCCAAACTCCCCAGCCTGCCATCCCTTGATATTTCTTCCTCGATTATTTTCTATCCACCAATCAGATGTATTCCTTGGGCTTTAAAGTAGAGTAAAGAAAAGTAGTTACTGGGGAGACAGGAAATCCTACCACAATTTGATCTGTCCAAATAAGCCATCCATTATCTTGTTTTGACAGTTGTAGTCAAATGCAGCTAGTGTTCTATTTCATGTAACCTTGACAGATGAAAAAGCAAGGGATGTTTTTCTCTTACAGCTGTGGAGTGGAGGATCCTGGCCGGTGATAGACCTGCCTAAAGTCATTTTGGAGAAACACTGGAAGGTTTATTATTCTGCTCAGATTTCTGTTTTCCACGTACATGGCCAATTTAACATATGCCCATACAAGGATGTGTAAGAAACATATTTCATTCATAAAGTTGAATAAGGAAAGTTGGCTGATAAATTAACTTCAAAAATCTTAATTTTTACCTTGCTCCATACTACACGTCCTAAAAGTATTGAAAGTGTTGGGGGACAAAAAATGAAACTTAAATTCTTTGTCTATTGATGTCTGGCTTTGCTGGGTCTTCGTTGCTGCGTGGGCTTTGTCTAGTTGCGGTGCATGGAGCGACTCTTTCTCGTGGAACGTAGTCTCCAGAGCTTGGGCACCGCAGTTGTGGTGCAGGTGCTTAGCTGTGCCATAGCATGTGGGATCTTCCCAGACCAGGGATTGAACCCATGTCCCCTGCATTAACAGGCAAATTCTTAACCACTGTACCACCAAGGAAGTCCCAGAACTGTTTTTAAAGTAATACATTCAGTTATATGTATATCTAACCTCAGGATGGGGAGAAGGAAGAAAAATTAAAAGCAAGAGAAACAAGCACAAAAAACACAGATGAGCTAAACAACTGTAAAACTTCTCTTTATGAAAACTGTAGGGAACGCTAGGAAACTTAATTTTAAAAAGAATGTGGTAAATGTAACTATAATAAATGATGGCGTATCCTGTATTTAACTTTAAAAAGCAATTTACATCTAGTATGATTGTGCTCTGAAAATTATGCATATTCATAATTGTGTGTTATATATGGCATTTATAGCCTGGACTTTTGCATATTAATTCAAACACCGTAGCTACAACTTTTTCTAATTTAATTCTTTATATATATAATTGTAAAATTGAAACTGATAAAATGACTCTGATTTATTTAACAAACCTTGATTTAGGGCAAATTTATCTCAAGATTTTGGCTTCCCTGGTGGCTTAGATGGTAAAGCATCTGCCTGCAATGTGGGAGACCTGAGTCTGATCCCTAGGTAGGGAAGATCCTCTGGAGAAGGGAATGGCAACCCACTCCAGTACTCTTGCCTGGAAAATTCCATGGACAGAGGAGCCTGGTAGGCTACAGTCTATGGGTTTGCAAAGAGTTGAAGATGACTGAGCAACTTCACTTCCATTATTATTAATAAAGACCTTCAGAACATTCTGTTACACCTATGCTGAGGGCGTCCATAGGATAAATTTATAAAAATGGAATTGCTTGTCAGAAACATGCATAATATAAAAAGCTTCTGTGTACTCCCCAAAACAATTTTCACCAACATTAAACCACATTTTACTCCCAACACAGTTATAGCTGTAATTCTGGAAGACACACCCCCACTATCAATACAGGATATTCTCTCATTTTATTATAGATTTGAATTTGTCTTTATAAAGGCAGATGTGCCTACTGATATATTTTACCCACTTTATTTTAGCATTTTAAATCTATCTTTTTGATGTGTGTACCTGCTAAGAATTATATTTGACTTCTTTTATATGTTAGCATTACAAATACACACTTGATGTTTTATTTAACTTGTGGTAAAATTAAACTTACAACATCTACAAGAATTCTTTCAAAAGCAGACATTACAGAGATACTCAGAAAGACTGGTTGAAAATGAATAACATATCATTCTGGAATAAGAACCAGAAATAATTACTCCAAAATTTTTGTAAGCATAACTGAAGGGAATTACTTATAAAGCATTAATAGTGGGGTCCTTGGATAAACTTCTAGAGTAAGCTTTCTTAAGGACTGGAGGAACCCCTTTGACAGGTATAACTTGGCTTCTTTTAAAAGACTGTTTATCCTACAGTGCCTTTAGTAATTTGAGCTTTTATTTTAGTCGTGAAAATAAATCCACATCCAAGCTCCTTCTGTCTTTCCACTCGTTCATCCTTAGCTTTTACTCTCCTGGTTATTTCCTTATTGTCGCAAATGGGTGTGCCACCTCCAGCATCACAGGTGAGCTCCAGGTAAGAGTACGGCAAGGCCAGAAAGCAAAGACTTGTCTCTTTGGAGTTCACACCATTCTCCTGGGGCCGCATGCACAGTGACTTCCAATTGTTAATACTTCCTATTGGTCAGAACGATGTCACCTGTCAGCTTTGGTCTGAAAAAGAGGCTGGAAAAAAAAACTAGAGGTACAAAGTTCCCAGCACCCCCAAAATAGAGAAATAAAACCAAATTTCTCATAATGATGGGAAGGGATAATTTAATGGCCATAAATTGAAAATGCTTTTGTATATTGAAGATAATTAGCTTTTACCTTTTGTTTCTAAATATTCTTATTTGATTGAACATATTTACTAACACCTAGACTTTTACATTTCTTTTGTTGTCAGACTTTTAAACCTTTTTATTTAGAGATTTTTCCTTCCTTGCTGCATCCTTTCATCTCTGTGTAATCATGTTAGTAGTGTTCACTTCGTCACTGGTTCTCCCCTTTGCAGGGTCAGAGTAGGGTTCATACCTGTTGTTACTCCTGAGTGGGACCTGTGACTAGGTCTGGTCAGTAAATTGTGGGTGGAAGTGTGTTTGTAATATTAATTACATGTATCTGTTTCCCAACTGTATCATTACTCTTGTATTTCGTTGTGTTGTTCAGTCGCTCGGTTGTGTCCAACTCTTTGTGACCCCACGGACTGCAGCATGCCAGGCTTCCCTGTCCTTCATCTCCTGGAGCTTGCTCAGACTCATGTCCACCGAGTTGGTAATATCATCCAACCATCTCATCCTCTGTCATCCCCTTCTCCACCTGCCCTCAGTCTTTCCTGGCATCAGGGTCTTTTCTAGTGAGTCAGCTCTTATGTATTTACTCATAATCTATCTAGTATTTTAGACAAGATTATGCTGCAGTAAGAAATAATCCCCAGATTTTAGTGGTTTAAATCCACAAAGGTGGATCTCCCCCTCATACTAATTGTCTTAGGTGTGTTGATTGGGTTTCTACTGACCAGCTGCTCGCTGGCTGTAGCACTTGCCCACTGGAAGTGACTCGGGTCCCCCCCCTGCCATGTGCTTGGCCAGGGCAGGTGCCCTGGTCACACCTCGCTTCTTCAGGAGGCGGGGAAACATATCCTGTTAAACCCCAAGGACAGAGTAGCGTTGCTGGAAATTAACAAATGAAACTACAGAATTCCCATTTAAATATTAATTTCATTTAAGTACATGAATTTTAATATAAATATGCCCTGATGCAATATTTTAGACATATTTATACATATATTTTTGGAGAAGGCAATGGCACCCCACTCCAGTACTCTTGCCTGGAAAGTCCCATGGATGGAGGATCCTGGTGGGCTGCAGTCCATGGGGTCGCTAAGAGTCAGACAGGACTGAGTGACTTCACTTTCACTTTTCACTTTCATGCACTGGAGAAGGAAATGGCAGCCCACTCCAGTGTTCTTGCCTGGAGAATCCCAGGGACTGGGGAGCCTGGTGGGCTGCTGTCTCTGGGGTCGCAGAGTCGGACACGACTGAAGTGACTTAGCAGCAGCAGCAGCATACATATATTTTTAAAAATTCATCATTTAACTGATATTCAAGTTTAACTGGGGTTCTTGGTTTTATCTTGGAACTTGAGAAGAGAATAAAAAATATTTAGAAAAGAGCACTGGTGATCACTCCATTTCTCCCTGTGACTTAGACAAGAGGTCTTTGCTTTTTTCTTCTTCATTGATTTAAATTTCTAAACATTCTACTATGTTTTCCATTGCTTCATCATATTTTTAAATTTGTATAGCAGTTATAACCATGTACATTTTTAACTCCAACTTTTCCTTTTTGTATTGAAATTTCATAGATATAGCAGCTGTTGTCTTTGAGAATATTTATTAGAGATTTTTCTCATTTTTCTTATAGTACTTTTAAATTTTATTTTATTGAGCTATAGGTGATTTACAGAGAAGGCAATGACACCCCACTCCAGTACTCTTGCCTGGAAAATCTCATGGGTGGAGGAGCCTGGTAGGCTGCAGTCCATGGGGTCGTTAAGAGTTGAACATGACTGAGCGACTTCACTTTCACTTTTCACTTTCATGTATTAGAGAAGGAAATGGCAACCCACTCCAGTGTTCTTGCCTGGAGAATCCCAGGGACGGGGGAGCCTGGTGGGCTACTGTCTATGGGGTTACACAGAGTCGGACACAACTGAAGTGACTTAACATTAACATAGGTGATTTAGAAAAGACCTTGATCTTGGGAAAGAATGAAGGTAGGGGAGAATGTGACAACAGAGGAGGAGATGATTGGATGGCTTCACTAACTCAATGGACATGAGTTTGAGCAACCTCCAGGAGTTGAAGGACAGGGAAGCCTGGCGTGCTGTAGCCCGTGGGGTGGCAAAGAGTCAGACAGGACTGAGTCACTGACCAACAATAGCTGATTTACAATGTTGTGTGCAGTTTTGACTGTACAGCAAAGTGACTCAGTTATACATATCCTTTTTCATGATGGTTTATCACAGGATATTGAATATAGCTCCCCATACTATACAGTAGGACCTTGTTGCCTATCCACCCTGTATGTAACTGTTTGTGTCTGCTATTCCCAACCTCCCCACCCGTCCCATCCCCCCTACCNATCTTAATTAGGTTATCACTAAATGTTTATTAATTTAAATGTAGTTTTTAAGTGTCTCACCTTTTCTTCTGTTAGTTTTTTTTTTCTTTTTTTTTTCTTCTGTTAGTTTTTATTGAGAGAGATTTTTTCCCCAGCACCGGGATGAGAGAGAGATTCTAGAAAAGGTGATTAAAGTGGAGAAGGAAGGGAAAGGTCATTTTTATTGAACTTTGATTTGGTGCAGCATCCAGAAGGTAGCCGTAGAGGAAGGGATAAAAGCAATATTTCGGTTTTGTTTGCTTGACTTGCTTTGGTTTGCCTGTAGGGCACTTTGTGTGTCTGCAGAGACTTTTCCGTTGTGCGGGCAGCCGTGTGATAGGCAGGCAGGGCAACCCCTTTTCCTGGCACCCTGTCCTTTCCTGGAAGCTGCCCTGACACCTTCTAAGGTGCCATATGCAAAGGCGCCAGAGTGTGTCACACACTCTGGATTGTCCCAACTTCCTCCAGTCCTGCATTTCTTGCAGTATGTCCTCAAGACTTGGTGAGATTAAAATATGCCTCACTGTCCTCCCCTTCACACTTCTCACTCACTTCCAGTGCATATTTGCTTCAAATTAGAAAAGATGATAGCCTTTAGCTTAATATTTTTTCCAATTGCTTGCTGTCTGCAAGCAGTGAGGTGGGGGTAAAGATTATATTTTCTTTCAAATTAGTGTCATTTGGATCAGAGGAGGCTTGAAGTGAGGCTCCAAGCTCAAATGCTGAGAGGTGCATCAGTGTGGAACAAAAATATTACTGGAGAGATGCAAAAGAAGACAACTGTATTTATCACTATTCCCTGGGGGAGAAAGTAGTGCTCACCAGAAATGCGGGAAACAGTCCTC
Source organism: Neotragus pygmaeus (assembly GCA_006410875.1). Taxonomy (NCBI): domain Eukaryota; kingdom Metazoa; phylum Chordata; class Mammalia; order Artiodactyla; family Bovidae; genus Neotragus; species Neotragus pygmaeus. The sequence goes on along the minus strand of SJYV01052997.1, from coordinate 890,348 downwards.
ATCTGTAAACACTAAGACAGAAGGATTCAGGAGGAAAGACCAGCACCACATGGTTAGAAGGACTACCTGGCTTAAAGTAGGGTTGAATCCATGAGAGACCTGCTTAAGTAACAAGAGATGATCATTGAACAGCTTTGGGAAGGGGAAGGCTTTACGGGGAGGCTCCTATCAATTGCTACCTGGGAAGCACATGTTGGGAATTGAGGGAGACTAAGACTCTTAACCGTAAATCCTGCCCCCAGCTTGGGCAATCCTTAATGTCATTTACAAATAAATTCTTACCAGATACTAGAGAACATGCATTTGAAGGGGGCACGAAATTACCAACCTGTCGAATGATATCATGTACCCAGGTCTGCTCCTGATCTGTGTTCTGTGTCATAGAAATTCCGAGAAATTTCTATTCCCTGGCTGGAATCATTTTTCTAAATTCTGGGGCCGATAAAATACCTCTCCTCTTCCATGTTTTTATTCACTTGGACTTAAATCTCAAGATTTAATCATATGAGTTTTCAAGTTGCTGCACTGTTTAGTTCGATATATTCACAAGCTTTAAAAATCTTACCTTTCAAAAAAAAAAAAAAATCCTGGCTTTCATATATAAATCTTGATCCCAAGATTTGTTTCCCAAGTTGGTTAAGCTGTATTGTTAAGCACATGATGCTGTATCTGAAAATTTTCATGGGGGTTGTCAGCATCCCAGGAAGAAGTTCTAAGCAAGCTTGACTTTGATGTTCCAGGATCTTTATGCTCCACCGCAAAGGTTTAAGATCACCCAGACTTGGTTTTTAGAAATGTGAGAAGCAGGAAGACAAATCAAAGAATAACTGTTGTAGCCAGACTGAAAGTCCCAGGGCCAGTATTTGATTGTATGAGTGGTAATAGAATACTCAGAAAAACTCCCTCCACCTCTAGGAGCTCATTTTCTAATTTTAAAAATCATTGTAATGGCACCTAACTCACAGTGTTATTAGAATCAATCAGTATCTGACACATAGTAACTCCCTGAAGCGGAGACTAGCATTCATGTCAGAATTTTCATGTGGTGCTGAATTTGCAAGTTGGTTTTCAGAACATCAGATATACCCAAAGTCACCCAGAAAGAATAAATGCTATAAACAGCAACAATAACACAAAACTCCGTTAGAATGGATCTGTGACAATTACATGATTGATACAAATGCTGGAGGTTTTCCTTCATGAAACCTCTTACAGCATTTAGCCAATTTTCAAATCAAACAGACCAAACCATGTTCAGATTTCCCCAGATGTTGCAGAAATCTAAGCGCTGCACTGTTTGAATTGTCAGAGCTAGTCGTTCTCAGAACTGCTCTCAGAAGAGCTTCCTCTGTGGTTTTGTCCTGTCACCCCTATTTAAATTGCAGTCACTCATCTGTCGTGGCGACCCTATCACCTTTCTCCCTGACATGCTCTCTTCCAGTGGGGAGCAGTGCTCCGCCTTGGGTACCAGGGGCCCAGCAGGCGCAGCCTCACCACTGCTTCCTGGGAATTCTGTTCCCTGGGAGGCTGGGTGGTGGCTTCACCCAGCCTGCACCCTTGCTTGAAAGAAGATGCTGATTCTTTCACATCAGCGACTTCACATAATGGGAAGCACTGATTCAATCCAGTGGGAGTACGCAGAGAACAGCCTTGAAGGGAGGTCAATAAGAGAAAACACAGAAGCCTTCTGGCTTCACTTAACCTTCTCTCAAAAGCCAGGGCAGGTGTCTTCTACTAGAAGCGAGGTGATGCCTTTAGATCTGATAAGTCTCTCTTTTGAAGGATAACACATCAGATGGTTATGATTGAAGGCTTCCTAAAACAGGAAGATGTGTGTATGTGTGTGTGTATGTGTATGAGATAGGGATAATGAAAGAAAGTCATACTCTAGCCAAGTTAAAAGACAGATATAACTAATAGAGTGCTTAAGAAGTTATTTAACTGCTCTCATCAACACTTCTAGCATTAAAGACCTGAAAGTATCAGATTATTAGCACCTCATGGGAATGAGTTATGCCTCAGGAAATTCAATTAATAAGCAAACCCTCTGGATATATTTGGAATTTAATAAAAACACACATACATATATTAGATGTCAAGTACAAAATAGAACAGGCTCTCAGATCTAATATATTAGGGAAAATGTACACTGCTTTAGGATAAAAGGAATTAACACACACGCACACACATGAACATGAACACAGCTCTGAGAGCTTTCATGTGATACTAAGCCCTTGATGGATGTGCTTGTTTTCTTTACTCTCCTAACTTGCTTCTTTTCCAGCATTCTTCATCTGGGGGAGAAACCATCCTGGAATGTAATCATTTTTTCCCAGTCATGCAAACCAGGCAGGAATGTCGGACTTGTTCTAGATTCCAAGCTCTCACTTCCTTCTCTTTCCAGGAGAAATGTCATGCCCATCATTTTAGCCCCTGAACTCCTCTCAGGTCCTCCATCCTGCCCTCTTCATTCTCTCTGACTCTTTCTGGTTGTATCAGCTTTGCCTGGGTGATCAACGGAACCCTAAGTGACCACCTTGCTTTCAGAGCTTTCACCCAAGCTTAACATCATTTCCACATGACATCTAGTCACTTCTAAAAATACAGTCAAGTCTTTCCCCTGCTTTAAGCCTTTAAACACTGTATTAATGGCATATAGACATACCAGATTGCTTAGAATGGTACCATAAGATTTGGCATGCTGGGAGCCAGCATGGGAGATCCCACCCATGACAAGGTCATGCAGGACTCAAGGAAATCCCTGGACCATCTGACCCATGAGAAGGTCATGTGGAAGAGGCCTGATGAGCAAGGCCTCAGGACTCGATGGACCCCCTGGACCTGCTCAAGCATCTACCCCCAAACCAGAATCTATCTGTCTTACTATTTTATGTCTTTCACCAGCTCCTCTGACATTAGCAGGGGGCTGTCCCTGACCAAAAGAGTTAACTTAGGGCTTTAGTTAATAAATTTCCTGGACATAAAAGGAGTGTTTCAAACCCTCTGTTAGCATTCTAGTTTACTTGGCAGATTTATCCAGACTCTTGCAACATTGTTGAGCCTATGCTTGCTGCCAAGTTCTCAAATCCCTTATCCATTGTGTTCCTGGGATTGTATATAGTTAAGATACAGAAATTACAAGCATCAGCCTTAACATTAGCAACATTAGACTTTGAGTTAAGAAGTTCTTTCTTTGCTGTAACCTGCTGAATCTTTGCTCCATAAAAATGTAGCTTCATACTTGAAGGGTGATGCAGGCTAAGAATTTAAGAAGAAACACTTTAAAGGAAGATCATTGTTCTTGCTGACCAATATTTATCAAAAGGAGGTCATGGAATATCAACAGGCCTCTGGGACAGAAGATGATGTACAAAAAATAAGACTCTTGCAGAAAAAAACCTGGTATTGATAAAAGTTATTACTGATGGAATGTTGAGTTCACTCTGCATTTTTCACCTTGCTGTATGTATAACCCAGGGTATAAAAGTCCCCCCAAAAATAAAGTAAATGGGCCTCACTTACCGAAGAAGCTTGGTCACCCCGTGTCTCGTTCCTTATCTCTTTCTCTATCTTTCTTCATTCGCCAACATCATCCATCCTAAGGATATCCCTGGACTCTGCTGAGGCTGGCCCTTGGCACTGGCACATAAAATAATATGTATATCTTCTTTTAATGGTTATTTGTGTTCATGGAGAACTGGAAGCAGTCTGAGTCTCAACCCAGTGGTGGGTGCAAACCCCTAAACACTCTATATTAAAAGCAATGATAAGAAATAGATGATACATCTGCATGGTGACATGAATGAATGTAATTAGAGAATTGCTGAGTGCAAAATAAGAAATAAAATGAGATCTATAATACAATATTCTTTACATAATTAAAAGTACAATAGCACAAAACTATCAATGCACATTTTGAAAGAACAGAAACAAACAGGAACCAGGGGTTATACATCCATGGATTCAACCAACCAGGAATCAAAAATATTCCAGAAAAATTCCAGAAATTTTCAAAAAGAAAAACTTGAATTTATCATTCATTGGGAACTATTTACATTGCATTTATATTGTTTAGGTATTATAAGAAATCTAGAGATGACCTAAAGCATGCAGGATGATGTGCATAGATTGTCTACAAATACTGTGGTCATTTTATATACAGGACTTGAGTGCCAGGGTCCAGCCCCGGTGGATCCAGGGTAATTCGAGACAGCGTTGGTGAGGAGAGATTTATTTATTTAGAGATCCAAAGAGAGGTTAGGGAAAAATAATGTAGTGAGAGAGAGGAGAGAAAACAGAGGAGAAAAAGAGGCTGTATTCCTTGGTTTACATAGAAAGCCAATAAAGCCCCGAGACAAGGGACTTACACCACCTACAAAGGGCCGCAGGTGCCCACTTGAATAGCGGAGGGTGCCCCACCTCGGGCTCCCTCTTGCGTGGGTCTTAGAAGCCCAGGCAAGTAAGTAGACACAGCGAGCCTCTATGCTCCAGACGGGAATCAGCCAGAAAATAGAGTAAGAAAGAAAAGAAGACACGGGGGAGCCAGATTTCCAAGAAACTGGTCCATCTCTTTATTTTCCAGGAAAGCTTTTATACTTTAAGTTGTACATAGCGATCAATGGATAATACGAAGTCATGCAGGGTCAGCAGCCCTGACCCTTATTGAGACCAGGCTTTCTCTCTGCATACTTAGCTGTATACACAGGTCTTACGTGATTTACATCATCTCTGGCCAGGAGGCCTATTAGCATTTTATGGCTCTTTTCTGATGAGGGTACGTCAACCAGAAAACTTACTTGCCCTAAAAGTGTTGTTCTTACTAAAGTCTGGTGCCACTCTCAGAAAGCACGAAATAAAGTTACATTCTTACATAGCAAGGCCACAAAAATTTGTAACAAGGAAAGAGGAGTACAGTGATTTATAACAAACAGGAAATTCACTAACTCAAAAGTCTAGTATTGCTAACATCAAAACTATTATATTCCTTTTTCTATATCCCAATTACATTGCTTAATGTCCTCCAGGTGCCTAAAAGATAAAGGATATGGAGGCCTGGCGGCAGTCATTAACTCAACAATGAAACTCTTCACCAATATAATTCTTAGTTCTTTAAAAAGGCTATATATCTTTAAGATGTTTTAAGCCTCGTGCCGCTCACAGCTGGGGGGCTGTAAACAATCACATGCATAGTTGTAAAAGTCCGGGTAAACCTGTCAGGCAAGTTAGAGAACCATCAGAGGGGTATGAGCTGAGACACCCCTTTTATATGCAGGAGACTGTTAACCGGAGCTCTAAGTTAACTTTTCCCAGAGAAGGGTGGTCAGGGATAGCCCCCTGTTAATGTCAGAGGAGTCGGTGAAAGTCATAAAATAATAAGACAGACAGATTCTGGTTTGGGGGTAGATGCTTAAGAAGTTCCAGGAGGGGCCCACGAGGCCTGGTCCCACCTTTGCATGTCAGGCCCCTTCCCGATGACCTTTGCCACGGGCAGGATTCCCCATGCTGGCTCCAGGCACTTGAGCATCCTCAGAATTTGGTATCCACAGGGACTCCTGGGACCAATCCCCTGCAGAGACCAAGGGACAACTGCACATTTAATTTTCAGAATCATTGCCAAAGGCAGAGAAGGGAACAGAAGGAGAACGAGTCATGAGAATTAAGGAGAAAAAAAAAAATTTAATACAAAACATAGGACCTACGTAAGGCAATGATAAAAATGTGGCCTAAACTGAGGATAATCATTAAGTCGACTTTAAGATTCGTAGAAGGGAAACAGTGGGCCAAATCACTTTCAAATAGTCTTAATCTTCCCCAGTGAGTGGAAAAATTATAAGGAATATAATGAAGACACAGTAAAATCAGATGGTCACTTGGTATAATGGCTAATTTTAGGTGTTGACTCGAGTGGGCTAAGGGATGCNTTCGTAGAAGGGAAACAGTGGGCTAAATCACTTTCAAATAGTCTTAATCTTCCCCAGTGAGTGGAAAAATTATAAGGAATATAATGAAGACACAGTAAAATCAGATGGTCACTTGGTATAATGGCTAATTTTAGGTGTTGACTCGAGTGGGCTAAAGGATGCATTTGTGGGTGTCTGAGTGTGTTTTTGGAAGATGTTAGCATTTAATTTCATAGACTAAAGAGGATCAGCCTCACGAATGCAGGTGGGCATTACCCAGTCCACGGAGGGCCTGGCTACATAGATAAATAGAACAATAAGGCAGAGGAAGGGCAAATTTGCTCTCTACTTGAGCTGGGACATCATCTTCTCCTGTCCTTGGACACTGGAGCCCTTGGTTCTTGGGCCTTTGGACTCTGACCAAGCAATCTACCGCTGCGTTTCCCAGTCCTCAGGCCTTTGAGTTTGGACTGGACTTATACCACTGGCTTTCCTGGAGCTGATTTGTTACACAGCAGTAGCTAGCTGATACAGAAACTGACATTCACTGGCCTTTAATGAATGTATTTCCTAGGAAATAAATTCAAGTTTCTCACACTTCAAAGTATGAGTCCTAAAATCAGATGACTCCCAGAAAGAAAGTCATGAGCATTTAGGAATTTACTCAGAATGAACCAACCTCTGATTTAAGTAACCTTAGAATCATACACAAGGAAAACTTCCATAAGTACACAGCCCTAGTCATTAAACACACACACACACACACACACACACACACACACACAAGCACAACTTATATGATTCTACATACTCTCATGGCATCAGATAGTTTTCCTTTTTGCACACTTAATACTTCATAATTATTTAGTTAATTAGTCATACCATTTCTTTTTCTCCTTTCTGTAATTCAGAGCCCTAGCACAGCCTACATCTTAGAGAAGAAATGACTCACTGGCATTCCTCACAGACTCCTTGAGACAAATCCCAAACCTGAGACCACAGAGAACCTCCATGTGTCCTCCCCCAAATCTTACAGAATCACAGTGTCATCTGGCACTCATTACAGTCTCATCTGACAAACACTAACACACCTACACTCCTAGTCAGTAGATTTTGTTGTTCAGTTGCTAAGTTGTGTCCAGCTCTTTGCAACCATGGGCCGTAGCATGCCAGGCTTCCCTGTGCTCCACTGTCTCCCAGAGGTTGCCCAAGTTCACGTCCACTGAATCAGTGATGCTATATAACCATCTCATCCTTTGTTGCCCTCTTCTCCTCCAGTCTTTGCCAGCCTCAGAGTCTTTTTCAGTAAGTTGGCTCTTTGCATCATGTGGCCAAAAGACTGGAGTTTCAGCTTCAGCATCAGTCCTTGCAATGAATATTCAGGGTAGATTTCTTTTAGGATTGGCTGGTTTGCTGTCCGAGGGACTCTCAAGAGTCTTCTCCAGCACTACAATTTGAAAGCATCGGTTCTTTGGCACTCAGCCTTTTTGTGATGCAGCTCTCAGATCCATACATGACTACTGGAAAAACCATAGCTTTGACTGTATGGACCTTTGTCAGCAAAGTGATGTCTTTGCTTTTAAAAACACTGTTTTGATCTGCCACATCTTTCCTTCCAAGAAGCAAGTGTCTTCTAGTTTCATGGCTGCAGTCACCATCTGTAGTGATTTTGGAGTCCAAGAAGCCAGTAGATTACATAATATAGAGAGAAGAAGAGGTTGAGAGAAAAAGTCCAGATTCCAGTCACAGTTCCCCCACTAAGGAATTGCATGACCCCCAACAAATCACTGCCCTTCTCAAAATCCATTTTATCATCTAACACTTAGCAAATGCTAAAGGATTCAGTGAGATTTCACCATAGACAACTCTTGCTTTGTCAACTTCAAACCCCTTTTCTTCTGAGAATGACATTCATTTCATTGTCTTTGTGGTTACTGTCTAATTCTCCTGGGAGTGCTAGATTTTCTTACTTTCCTCATCCTCCCTTTCACTCTGAGCGTATCAACACCCTTCCTCTGGGTCTTTTAGGTTTTTTTTTTTTTTAATTAGGAATTAGACATAAATCAGCATTGTAGCAGTGTGGCCTAAAAGGAGAGACTTTCTGAGCCCAGGTGCACCCTTTCCCTGCCTGCTGCTCCATTTTAAATCCAAATATATCCCTTCCTTTGCACTTAAGCCATATAAAATTGACTTTTATTCCTTCGGAGTCAAAACAGTTCTGTCTCAAAAAAGACTTTTTTGAATTTTCTAGATTCTCTACTCTTAAATGTTATTAAAAAAAAAAATCTAAGACCTGGAGAGCCCTAGATGGTTATTAGCATACATAAGTCACTTTGAAAAAATCAAATAAATATACATCTATCTGGAAAAACTGCTATAAAAATGGGTCTTTGGTTCCTGAGTCCTGACTTAGAATTCTTTGATTCCTGACTTGGAATCAACAGACTATGAGAACACCTTCTAAATATGGAGGATAATCATTCTCTGGTTTACCTAGCACCTATAGGTAATCAATGAAATGCATTCATTTTTTCTAGTGTGATGAAGTTGCTTCCTATAACCAGTAAAATTGTCTGTTTTTAACCCACCGAGACATAAGGAAGCGAAAAATGTCTCTAAAACAAAGTTCACAATGTTTGGGGGTGGTTGGGTATTGGCATGATCAGGCTGAGCACTCAGACATCTTGCCACGGAAGCTGCCTGGAGGGGGAGCACCAAGGCCTGCTGCTTCGGCACCCTGGTACTGTCTACAGACTTTAGGAAATAGTTCTAAAACTGCTGAGAAGTGATGCTTTGAAGTGCTGGGTGCAATGTTTTATTCTTTTCCAAGTCCTTAACCATTCTTTTCCTAAGCAAAGAGCAGATTTTATATGTCTTCCTGAGTCAGTAGAATATTTCTAGGGCAGACTGACCATGGTTCTGGAAATTGACTTTTCTGGGTACAAATTAGCTAATACAGAAACTTATCATTTCTTCCTAAANTTCCAAGTCCTTAACCATTCTTTTCCTAAGCAAAGAGCAGATTTTATATGTCTTCCTGAGTCAGTAGAATATTTCTAGGGCAGACTGACCATGGTTCTGGAAATTGACTTTTCTGGGTACAAATTAGCTAATACAGAAACTTATCATTTCTTCCTAAATCACAACTCACATGACATCCTGAAGATCCACACTGAAAATTCAGATGTATCAATGTTTCTTTATGTTGGTTGTACCTTTCAGTTTAGATCCCTTTTCGCAGTCCCACCAAGGAAATAGCTAAAAATATGCTACAGAAATATCTTGAGAGTTTTATCTTTCTGTTCATCATGTGTATTGTTCACTGCCAATAGTGATTATGCCTCACAATTCCTTCCCTAGAACTTCAAAACTCAGGAAAAACATTCATCATCTAGCAGTTAATAAGTAGACAACACCTGATTAGTGTCAGAATCTAGAATGCTTTAGAAGAAAGGCAACTAACTGGTAGACATTTCTAAACATCTAGTAAGCTTTCCTCTACCTTTGTGACTGCTATAAATCTTTCAGCAGTTTAGTATGTAAAGCCGAGAGATCGGGCATTACTTTCCGCAGCGCGAGACAGTAAATTAATAAAATGTGGAGTGAATTCAAAACCTCTCGTTCTGGTGTATTGCTTTCACTGAAGAACAGCATAGAACCCCTTTTAACGTAGGCCAGAGTAACACACAGGAACCTGTAGCACTGTGATGGCATCTGGAGCTTAACATAATCCCTTTAACCCTTTTTATTAAAATATATGTATGTTTATATATTTAGTTCTTCGGCTGCATCGTGCCTCAGTTGCAGCATGCAGAATCTTCAGTCTTCATTGCAACGTGGGATTGTTCAGTTGCAGCCTACAGCCTCTCAGTTGCAGCGAGTGAGAACTAGTTCCCTGACCAGGGGTCAAACCTGGGCCCCCTGCACTGGGAGCACAGAGTCTGAGCCACTGGACCACCAGGGAAGTCCCACCCCACCCCCGCCCCCNTATCTGATATGAGTATTGCTACTCCTGCTTTCTTTTGTTTTCTATTTGCATGGAAAATAGAGAGCTGGAGAGCTGGTTTGGTGGTTTTGAAGCCTCCTGCTTCTGGTTTTCAGTCTTATTTTTACAGCAGTCTCAAGACTTCTCCTTCTATACAGCACCATTGATAAAACATCTAGGTTAGAGATGAAAAATTTCTCCACAGTGAGGGATACCCAGAGAGGTTCACAGAGTTACATGGAGAAGAGAAGAGGGAGGAGGGAGTTAGAGGTGACCTGAATGAGATGAGGTGGAATCAATAGAGGAGACAAGCTAGCCAGTAATCACTTCCCTATGTGTAATCCACAACTGGACTGCTCAGAGATGTTCACAGAGTTATACAGAGAAGAGAAGAGGGAGGAAGCAGACAGAGGTGGCTGGAAGGATAAAAGGGGGGATCAAAAGGAGAGAGACAGATCCAGCCAGTAATCAGTTTCCTAAGTGTTCTCCACCGTCTGGAACACACAGAGCTTCACAGAGTTGTGTAGAGAAGACAGGGGGTAGGGAAGAGACAGAGATGACCTGATGGAGAAAAAGGAGAGTCCAAAGAGGGAGAGAGCAGTCAAGCCAGTAATCTTGCTCCCAAGTTAAATTGGGTACTGAAGATTGGGTTCTTAAAGGTACAAAATGGATAACAAATACCAAAAAGCAAAGATTAAAAATCTAGAGTAGAGTTTGGAATTTCAAAAATACAATATTAAAGAAAAGGAGAAAAAAGAAAGAGAAAAAATGTCACAAAAATTATAAATATACATATATATGAATTTTGCTTTTAAAAAATATTGTCTTTTTTTACAAGTAATAGTAGGTCATAAAAGTGAAAATTAAAGGAGTAATAGAGGATTAAAAAAAAAAGAATGATCTTAATAATAGTAAAAATATATCTAGGACTTTCTCTGGTGGTGTTGTGTGTTTTGTGGGGTCAGTTCATTTTCGGATAGTTCCTTGGTCTGGCTTATATTTCTCAAGATCTATAGGCCCCTTTCTATGTAGTCCTTACCAACGACAGGGTTTTAATCTATTGCACCTGTCACTTCCAAGGCGGTTCCCTCTGTTTTAGCTTCTTCTGTTTGCTGGTCTCTTCAGTGTCTGATTTCTGCCCTGACACAAAGGGGGCAGTGGTGGATACTGTTTTTGAGGCTCACTTGTTCAAGCGTGCTGTGGGGAGGGAGGGAAGCTGCAAACAAATAACACTGGTGTGTGCTCGCAGTGCCTCAGCCACTCTGGGCCTGCCCCCGCTCATGGCGTGTGCACCCTCCCTGCCCACACTGCTCAGGCTCTAGGTTGCTCCACCAGGAACCGTCCGAGGCTGGCCCTGGGCTGCATGCACCTCCCAGGTCTAGACCACTCAGGTTCAGGCAGTTGGGTAGTCCTCAGAGGCGCAGACTTGGTTGGGCCTGTGTTTTGTGCCCTTCCCAGGTCTGAACAGCCCAGGTGATGAGGTGTTTGGCCAGCGCGGTCATTGTGACTTATCGCCTCCCCCATTCCTGTCGCTCAGTTTTCTGGGTGTACAACCGGTGCACCTTCTCAGGCGGATGTTGACCATCCAGAACCCCAAGAAGTCTTAGTTAGCAAAGAAGCCTGCTTACAGTTTGGTAGATAATGTTTCTCTCGGGCTGCGATTGCCCCCTTCCAGCTCTGGCTGCCTGTCACCGGAGAAGGATGGTCGGCACCTGGCTGTCTCTGTTCAGTCCTTTGTTCTGTGCACAGACCTGATGGTGTCTTAGCGCTTTTCATGTGGTAGTTATCCCACAGTCTGGTCTGCTATCCCATGTTTGCTAAGATTTCCTTCAGGGCATTCAGGCCAGATCCTTATTCTAAGCAATGCAGCCCACACCTCCCTGCCCAGTCCCCACCTCCCTGCCCAGCCCCCGGTTGCTAGTGGCAGGTGCTGGTGTCTGCACTGCTTCTCAGCTGGGGGAGTCACCACTGGACTCATAACCTGTGGGTTTTAATTATTTATTTTTACTCCCTGTTATGTTGCCCTCTGTGCTTCCAAGGCTCGCCACAGACTTGGCAGTGAGAGTGTTTCCTGGTGTTTGGAACTTCTCTCTTTTTAAGACTCCCTTCCTGGGACAGAGCTCCATCCCCACCTATTTTGTCTCTTTTTTTTGTCTTTTATATTTTTTTCCTACCTCCTTTCAAAGACAATGGGCTGCTTTTCTGGATGCCTGATGTCCTGTGCCGGCATTTAGAAGTTGTTTTGTGGAATTTACTCAGTGTTTAAATGTTCTTTTGATGAATTTATGGGGAAGAAAGTGGTCTCCCCGTCATATTCCTCTGCCACCTTAGGACTGCCCCCGCGTTCCCCCCACCCCCCATGTCCAGTTCTATCTGTTGTTTCCTGACCTGCATATAAGTTTCTCAAGAGGCAAGTCAGGTGGTCTGGTATTCCCATTTCTCTCAGAATTTTCCACAGTTTATTGTGATCCACACAGTCAAAGGCTTTGGCATAGTCAATAAAGCAGAAATAGATGTTTTTCTAGAACCCTCTTGCTTTTTCCATGATCCAACAGATGTTGACAATTTGATCTCTGGTTCCTCTGCCTTTTATAAAACC
>SJYV01052997.1:866292-876371 GCA_006410875.1 Neotragus pygmaeus | reverse complement strand
AGAATTTTCCACAGTTTATTGTGATCCACACAGTCAAAGGCTTTGGCATAGTCAATAAAGCAGAAATAGATGTTTTTCTAGAACCCTCTTGCTTTTTCCATGATCCAACAGATGTTGACAATTTGATCTCTGGTTCCTCTGCCTTTTATAAAACCAGCTTGAACATCTGGAAGTTCACGGTTCACGTATTGCTGAAGCCTGGCTTGCAGAATTTGGAGCATTACTTTACTAGTATGTGAGATGAGTGCAATTGTGCAATAGTTTGAGCATTCTATGGCATTGCCTTTCTTTGGGATTGGAATGAAAACTGACCTTTTCCAGTCCTGTGGCCACTGCTGAGTTTTCCAAATGTGCTGGCATATTGAGTGCAGCACTTTCACAGCATCATCTTTCAGGATTTGAAATAGCTCAACTGGAATTTCATCACCTCCACTAGCTGTGTTTGTAGTGATGCTTTCTAAGGCGCACTTGACCTCACATTCCAGGATGTCTGGGTGAGTGATCACACCATCGTGAATATCTTGGCCATGAAGATCTTGTTTGTACAGTTCTTCTGTGTATTCTTGCTATCTCTTCTTAATAACTTCTGTTTCTGTTAGGTCCATACCATTTCTGTCGTTTATCAAGCCCATCTTTGCATGAAATATTCCTTTAGTATCTCTAATTTTCTTGAGGAAATCTCTAGTCTTTCCATTCTATTGTTTTCCTCTATTTCTTTGTTTCGATCACTGAGGAAGGCTTTCTTGTCTCTTGTTGCTATTCTTTGGAACTCTGCATTCAGATGCTTATATCTTTCCTTTTCTCCTTTGTTTTTCACTTCTCTTCTTTTCACAGCTATTTGTAAGGCCTCCCCAGACAGCCATTTTGCTTTTTTTTTGCATTTCTTTTCCATGAGGATGTTCTTGATCCCTGTCTCCTGTACAATGTCATGATCCTCAGTCCATAGTTCATCAGGCACTCTATTAGATCTAGTCCCTTAAATCTAATTCTCACTTCCACTGTATAATCATACTGTCTCACACTATATTAAAAAAAAACAAACACAAAATGGATTTAAGACTTAACTGTAAGACTTGAAATCGTAAGGCTCCTGGAAGAAAACCAACCTACCAAAAGTATACTGAAGTTAAAGTTGCTCCGTGTCTGACTCTTTGTCACACCATGGACTATACAGTTCACGGAATTCTCCAGGTCAGAATACTGGAGTGGGTTGCTACGCCCCTCCTTCAGGGGATTTTTCCAACCCATCGATTGAACCCTGGTTTCCTGGATTGTAGGCAGATTTTTTGCCATTTGAACCACAGGGAAGTCCTTTTTATTCATACATAGTATACACACACACACACACACACACACACACATATATTGATTAATAAATTAATTTAACACCTTTGAAAAATACATACTAGTATAAATATCAAATTTTATTCTACTAGCAATAAATAAATGGAAAAATCAAATCTTCACAAAAATGTACAAAGTACATGAAGATAAATATAATCAATAGAGATAAATACATTGAAATACAAAGTACTGCAAAGAAAAATTAAAGACCCTATTAAGTGTAGAGAAATATCATGTTCATAGATTAGGATGCTCAACACTTTCCATTATTAATTATCTATAAAATGACCTATAGATTTAATAAGATTATCACAATCAAGATATTTGTAAGACATTTTTGATAGAAATTTACAGGAGAATTTTAAAATTTTTATAAGAATGCAAAAAATCTAGAATAGCCAAGACAATTTGAAATCATAAAGCCAAATTTGAATTACTGGTATTACTTGTTGTCAAGATTTACTAAAATCTGTAATAGTCAATTTAAACATGGTTTTGGTATAAGAATACAAAAATGGATCAATTGAACAGTAATTAGAATTCAGAAATAAGCCAACATATTTCATAAAAAAGTAATTAAAATAAGGCTATGCAGTTTTTTGCATATTTTGAGATTATCCTGGCAAAATTATCAGGGTAATAAGAATTAAGGGAAATCCATTCTCGTTTTATATGAAATGTGTACTAAATACAGGTTTACTCTTTCCAACACAGACACTTCTACATAAGTTTTTAAAATTTTCCCTTTGATATTCTATCTGTAAAGATTTTTAAAAGCATAAAGATAGGTGAGTTCCTATAAGATCACCATAAATAGAAAAAAATCCAAATTAAATATCCAGTTTTCCAGTTATTTATGACAAATTGAGGGCACATAGAACAAAATTTAAGTGTAGTAAACAGGAAAATTTCAGAAATTCTCTTTCTTACAAGTATGGTGTCATCTTAGGTAAAGAGAAACAATTCTGTCAGAATCACATCATAGATCTTAAGAGGAACAGTAAATGTACTATAGATGACAGAAAGTATAGATTATAGAAATGATGATGATAAATAGATGGAAAGCTCTTCATTTGAACTGAATTCAATGCTACAGAAGTTGAACTGACCTAGGATAAATTCAAAATCAATAATCTTGGTTTATTAAGACCAAGTGTAGACACACAAACAGAACATAAGCTACAAATTGTACTTTTAAAAAGACATGACAAAATGAGAGAACTGTAGGAAGTCTTGAAATTACAGCTGAAAATGACTCATGACATGCCAGCTAAGAATTAGTCATATTGGGGGCATTTGTTTTATAATGGTAAAGAGAGCATCACATAAATCACCAGGCAGAAAAGCAATAGTTTACCATGAAGGAAGGAATGACTTTAGATTTTAGTCTGTATTATAAACATCAGAAGATAATGAGTTAAGTTGTGTTTCAATTATTTGATACCTTAAAAATTTGTCTTTTTATATCACTTCAAAGAAAATAGTCTCCAGACATGTGAGAATCAATTCTATGGTACGAGGGGATGTTGTTGGTCATTATATTATCACATATGGGCAATATTTTACTGGCATCAACTGAGTCTACAAGATCAGAAGTTAGTCTGGAGCAGCCAATTTTAAAGCAAAGATTAAAGGAGGATTATGGGAAATTCCCAGGAAAGATGCCCAAGGGAGCCAACTAAACTGAAAAGATCACCGTTTGCATCTTTACTTTTTTTTGTCAGTCCTGCAGACTTTTCATGTGATGGCTGGAGTCTCAGTAACCATCTTGGGTTATTTAGAGCTTTAGAGTAAAAGCATGCCTTGGCAATAAAACAGAGGATAATTACCTTAGTTATTGATAGCCCTGTAGAGACTTCCTTGAACTGCTTCCTTCTAGGTCTCCTTTATGTAGTAGAGAGTTAAACTATAATATCTTTAACTCCTAATTCCTCCTTTTTTTTTTTCCCCTATGTGCAATCAAATCATTTCTAACTTATAAATCTGGGTATAATAAGTGAGGAAACACAATTTTGTCCAGATATATATTTTCACGATTTAGCTATGTGAATTTCTATGCAAATCATTGCTTATTGGAGGATCAAAGCGTTCTGTATTTTCACTGATTACAACACTAACGCTTGTCACTAGGGAGCTATGTACTAAACCCCTGCGTTGTAGAATACTGATCCAAGCATCTAATTCTTTACATGAATTTTGATGTACTTTGCCTTTTCTAGGTAGTAGTAATTTCTGGGTAATCAAAGCATTCAAAATTAAAAGTTAAAAGCACCATCCATAAACACTGTAAGATGCTGCCAGCAAATTTACTGTGCAATTCAAAATGTTTTATTCCAACTGTAAGGAAATGAGTCATATTAGCTGAGAGCAAGCTTTTTGACTTATAGCAGTAGGAAGGGCCTGGCCCCAAACTAGCACTGAAACAGGTTAGAAATACTACTTTCTGTCATTCATTTAAAAAGTGTGTTTTCCTGTTTATAAATATCTTACCAAAGAGTTGTTTATAGACAAAAATTGTTGAAATATTCATTTTCAAGGAAATATTTTTCAAAACTCTGTTATACTGAGGACATTTGGGGGAAGCACATTGGAAAATTGATATCTGCTAGAGTGATCTGTTCGGAGAAGGCAATGGCACCCCACTCTGGCACCCCACTCCAGTACTCTTGCCTGGAAAATCCCATGGACGGAAGAGCCTGGTAGGCTGCAGTCCATGGGGTCACTCAGAGTCGGACACGACTGAGCGACTTCACTTTTCACTTTCATGCATTGGAGAAGGAAATGGCAACCCACTCCAGTGTTCTTGTCTGGAGAATCCCAGGGACGGGGGAGCCTGGTGGGCTGCCGTCTATGGGGTCGCAAAGAGTCAGACACAATTGAGCGACAGAACTGAACTGAAATAATAGTTGATAATTTGTCTCTGCTAGACGTGAATTTAATGGAGAATTACATATATGAAATTGGAGTTTCATTTATGCAGTTTATGCAAGATTTTAAGGGCTTAAGAACATTAGTTTTAAAAATACAGTTGAAAGTTTCATTTTAGTTTAAGTAAGATCAATACTGGAAAAGATGATGGAAAATAATGACTCACAAGGCGTTTATTTAAAACTATGGAAATACTATGCCTTAAATTAAAATCAGAAAATATTTTGAAAAAATGAAAATATTTTGAATTTTACATACATTTAGAAAGGAAGTAATTTCTCCATAAATGCCAGATATATTAATATGATCTTTATATTGTTAACATATATTTACTGCATCTTCTTACATTCTAAAAAGAATATAGATTTGTAATATCCCTAAAAGCATATTTCTGCTAAAAATTCTTCTAAATATGTTCTTTGTCAATATTTCTCTCTATTTTAAGCTCTTTGCATTTCAATAATGATCTTAGAATCAGTTATGCTTTATATACCAAAAAACTTCCTGGAAATAGATTTGAGATTACTTCAAACCCACAGCTTAACTGCAGAAGAATGGAATTCCTCAAAATATTGTCGTCCAGTTCATGAGTGTGGTGTATCACTCAGTTAGATCTTCGCACAGTCTCTCATCAATAATTTGGGGTTTTCATTGTGCTAATATTGTATTTTTTTGCTAAAATTATGTGCAATTATATTACTCCTTATGATGAGTACTGAAAATGCATTCTTAAAGTTTTATTTTCAGATTGTTCATGTAATTAAACATTCTTATTGAATGTTTTCCTTGTTGAGTTCTGGAAGTTCTTTGTGTATTATCGATGAAAATACTTTAATAAATTGTTTTGCTGCTAAATCATGTCCAACTCTTTGTGACCTCATGGACTGTAGCCAGCCAGACTCTATCCATGGAATTCTCCAGGCAACATTATAAGAGTGGGTTGCCATTTCTTACTCCAGAGCCACCAGAGAAGTCCCTTAATCAATTATGAATTTGCAAATAAATTCTCTCAGTGTATGACTTCTTTTTTCATTCTCTGCAGTGTTATTCAAGAAGCAGCGTTCCTTATTCTGATAAAATCAAACTTATCATTGTGTCCTTTTATGGATTAGGATTTTGGTCTTGTTCAAGAAACTCTGCTGAACTCAAAATCACGAAAACATTTTCTTACATTAAAAAAAACACACAAAACTTTGTTGTCTTATTTTTCTGTTTTAAGTTTATGGTATATTTAGAGTTAATATCTGTGCACATTATAAGGGCCAAGTTAATTTTTCCACATTCATGGATAGCCAGTTGTGTTCAACCATTTATTGACAAGAATATCATTTTTCTTTGAATTTCTTGGTTACTCATGACAGCAATTTACAAGAGAAGATGGATGTGAACTTGTGGAGAGGATGGACAAACTGAAACTCAAAGCATGAGGTGGAACCACTAGGACCAATTAAAACCCATATAAATTCCCTTACTATCTAACCTAGATGGTAGTTTTTATTTTTAATCTCTATTTTGGCTTATTAGATGTTGGTGAATGATACATTTATCATTTACCCCATATGCTCCTTGACCGTGTAAAACTATATTCATTTAGAAATTTTCTCTACTTTTGCCTTAATTTTCCTGTGAACTCAAAAATGATCTAAAAATAAAATCTAGTTTTTTTAAATAAAGCACATTCAGAGCCTTAAAGTGATGAGAGGTATGGAATCTGGAAATGGATAAAGTTTTTACTTATGATTTTGGCTTGTGTTCTATGACTGTGTTGTTCAGTCGCTAAATCATGTCCAACTCTTTGTGATCACATGGACTGCAGCAAACCAGGATTCCATGTCCTATAGGGGTGAAATAGTCACAATTTAATGTAATATATATAAAATATATTTTGGGGGAGAGGGGAAAGGTTTTTGAGTTGTTTTGGAGAAGGATGTACAGTAATTCCCCTACATACAAATGAATTTTGTTCACAGAGTACATTTGTAAGTACAATTTGTAAAATTAGAGATATCAAGGGAACATTTCATGCAAAGATGGGCTCGATAAAGGACAGAAATGGTCTGGACNCAGTAATGTCTATGCTTTTTAATATGCTGTCTAGGTTGGATCATGGGATTCCCTGGTGGCTTAGACGGTAAAGCGTCTGCCCGCAATGCGGGAGACCCGGGTTCGATCCCTTGGTGGGGAAGATGACCTGGAGAAGGAAATGGCACCCCACTCCAGTATTCTGGCCTAGAAAATCCATGGCTGGAGGAGCCTCATGGCTGCAGTCCAAGGGGTCGCAGAGTCGAACACGACTCAGCGACTTCACTCACTTTCTTTAGGTCGGTCATAGCTGTTCTTCCCAGGAGCAAGCGTCTTTTAACTTCATGGCTGTGGTCACCATCTGCAGTGGTTTCCATCGTTTCCCCATCTCCTTGCCATGAAGTGATGGGACTGGCTGCCACGTCTTCATTTTTTTGAATGTTTTAGGCCGGCTTTTCCTCCCTCCTCTTTCCCTGTCATCAGGAGGCTCTCTGGCTCCGCTCCGCTTTCTGCTGGAAGGTGTGTCCTAAGCACACAAGCCTCACGTGTGCAGCTTCAGTGCTTCATGCACTGTGCTCACCACACTTCCAGCCCTTAGTCAAGGGGAGACCTGCAGGAGCGCCTGACCGTTCTCTCCTGTTGTACCCAGTCAGTTCCCACACCCCCAAACCTGGGCAGTCTTGCTTTCTTTGCACTGAACTCCACTCTGTCTGGGTGCTCAGGATTGATGCTCATCTCCTTTGCTGGTCATTAAACACAAGAGCGGGACTTTCTTGGTGGTCCAGTGGCTAAGACTTCACACTCCCAATGCAGGGGTCCTGGGTTCAATCCCTGGTGCAGGAACTAGATCTGTGCGCTGCAACTAAGGGTTCAGATGACATAGAGATCCCACACACAGTGAAGATCCTGTGCGCTGCAACTACGATCCAGTGCAACCAAATAAATATATGTTTAATTAAAAAAAACAACACCCACAGGAGCAGGGGTGTGTCCCCTCTTTCGATCCGTGCCACAGCCCTATGCCAGTAGGGGTTTGTGGAACTAATGAGGTGATGCTCACAACCCAACTGGGCAACAAGGTGCTTGCAGGTTGTGCCTGGGCATTGGCATTCATTCAGTCTTGCTGGAGTTTGGATGTGACATAGAGATCGTGCACCTACTTCCACTCCTCTCTGTCCTCATCCTGAAATCAAGGCATCCTGAGGTGCCTGCAGGCCCCGTGGAGGAGAGGGTGCAGGCAGCACCGGGTGGGCACGTCCAGAGCACATGTGCACGTGGGTCCTCCCTATGCCAGCCTCAGAGGGGCAGTTCCAGGACGCAGTGGGGTTTGGGCATGGCTGGTGCAGCGCCCAAGCGACAAGAAGTGACGGGTCACATGGAGAACACAGAAGGGGCCCCTGCACCTAGACACATGCCCTCCACACGTCCCGTCCACATGTCCAACCAGCAAGACTGCCTCTGGCTGCAACTAACACACAAGCCAGTAGCCGTGGTTTTGGAGGCTGGTCTGTCTTCTCACACCATGAGCTCTGGAGGGACATGGCTGGGGTCGCTGATTAGCAGCTGCACAGTGTCTGCTCAGGGCCAGCGAGGACACAGCATCATCCTCACCATCTCTAAGGATGATGCTGAGTAAGACCCTGGGCTCCAACAGATGCCCTGAGCTTTCTCTGACAAGGATCCTTGGTTATACACTCTTCTCAGGCCAATCACTGGATTGTGAGTGGCTAACACTGGCTACTACTCTCCTGGGACTAGGAGAGGCTGCACCTGAGAGGTCAAGGGGTCTCAGCCCACCA
Source organism: Neotragus pygmaeus (assembly GCA_006410875.1). Lineage (NCBI taxonomy): Eukaryota > Metazoa > Chordata > Mammalia > Artiodactyla > Bovidae > Neotragus > Neotragus pygmaeus. The sequence goes on along the minus strand of SJYV01052997.1, from coordinate 868,278 downwards.
ACGAAAGGGTGGGCTCCATCAGTAGAAAGGGGATGGCTGTCTGGCCCACCATGCAGACAGCACGCCCACTCCGGGGTCCTGAGCACAGCACTCTTCTCACTCACCCATGAGGGAGCGGGGGCCCTGACATCAGTACACACACAAGTGACCCCGGAGGGCTACACGCCATTGTGCAGATGCATGCAGTGGGCAGTCAGGGGGCGCTTTCTTCAAAGAAGGTGCTAGACAGCGTCAAGGATGGGCATCTTGGCCAGCTGTCAGGGCTAAGGGACGAGGGCATGGGGGAGGCATGGCAGGCCACTCGAGGAGTCTCGGTTCTGAGCACAATGGGAAGCCTGGAGTTCTGAGCAGATGGAGCCAAACCGGCACATATCTTAAGAGACTACTTTGGTGGAGAATGGCTCCTGAGAGGGCAGAGGTGAAGCCAGGAGACTGCAAATGTGCATGCAGGCAGGAAACTCAGAGCTTTGGAGGAGGCACTGGGGGCCGAGGGCAGGTCTCTGGAGCTGCTGCTGTGCCCTCTGAGTGCGGGGCCCCCAGCCCATGTCACCACGCCGCTGGACGCTCCACCACGCAGGATGTGCAGCTCCTCACCCAGCTTCAGACAGGCTTCTCGGAGCCAGGCGGGTCTGGTTCCCGTGCTTCTCCGCCAGGGAAAACCTGGCTCTTGCGGGCGCTGTGTTCTCAGGGTCTGCTCTCCGACGCTCTCTTGCCCCCTCCCGCCCTCCCCTGGCACACAGACGCCCCTAGTGCTGCTCCGGTGAACCCNGTGGAGACCTGAGGAGCCACCCCAAGCCCCCAGGCCAGGGGTGGCAGCTGGGAGGAGCCACTCACGCCTGAGGCCAGGGCAGGAAGCCGGGAGGAGCAACCCGAGGAGTGGTGGCTGCGCAGGTGCAGGAGGGCCTAGAGGAGCTATCACAAATTGAAGATCAGGAACGGTGGCAGTAGGGAGATACCCCTTGTCCAAGGTAAGGAGCAGCGGCTGTGCTTTGCTGAAGCAGCGGCTGTGCATTGCTGAAGCAGCCTTAAAGAGATACCTCACACCCAATTAAGAGAAACCCAAGTAAGATGGTAGGTGTGGCAAGAGGATATCAGAGGGCACACACACTGAAACCATTCTCACAGAAAACCAGTCAATCTAATCAGACTAGGACCAAGCCTTGTCTAACTCAGTGAAATCAAGCCATGCCTGTGGGACAACCCAAGACAGCTGAGTCATGGCGGAGAGGGCTGACAGAACATAGTCCACTGGAGAAGGGAATGGCAAGCCACTTCAGTATTCTTGCCTTGAGAACCCCATGAACAGTATGAAAAGGCAAAATGATAGGATACCAAAAGAGAAACTCCCCAGGTCATTAGGTGCCCAATATGCTACTAGATATCAGTGGAGAAATAACTCCAAAAAGAATGAAGGGATGGAGCCAAAGCAAAAACAGTACCGAGTTGTGCATACGACTGGTGATAGAAGCAAGATCCAATGCTGTAAGAGCAATATTGCATAGGAACCTGGAATGTCAGGTCCACGAATCAAGGCAAATTTGAAGTGGTCAAACAAGAGATGGCAAGAATGAACATCGACATTCTAAGAATAAGCAAACGAAAATGGACTGGAATGGGTGAATTTAACTCAGATGACCATTCTATCTACTACTGCGGGCAGGAATCCCTCAGAAGAAATGGAGTAGCCATCATGGTCAACAAAAGAGCCCAAAATGAAGTACTTGGATGCAATCTCAAAAATGACAGAATGATCTCTGTTCATTTCCAAGGCAAACCATTCAATATCACAATTATCCAAGTCTATGCCCCAACCAGTACTGCTGAAGAAGCTGAAGTTGAACGGTTTAATGAAGAATTACAAGATCTTTTAGAATTAAAACCCAAAAAAGATGTTCTTTTCATTATAGGGGACTGGAATGTAAAAGTAAGAAGTCAGCAAACACCTGGAGTAATAGGCAAATTTGGCCTTGGAATGCGGAATGAAGC